>PVHP010005230.1:0-66216 GCA_004024765.1 Zapus hudsonius | reverse complement strand
AGTAGCCAAACCTGTTAGAGGACTTCACCCCAGGGGTGCTACAGCCTTTGTTTAGAAGATACCAGATGCTAGGAAAATTGAATTCTGCCTTTCTTTACTGGTATGATTTTGGGTTTCTACCTCTTTTTTGGGTAATATGATTTTTGCCTAAATGCAGACTACTAAAACTATTTTCTCTTCCAACCTAACAGCAGAAGGTATATCTGCATACCGCCATGAGGTGTGGCTGAGGCCACGCTCAGCTAATCACTGAGGCTGGCCAGACCTCAGGGGGGATGGGACCAAAGACAATGGCCTTCTCTGCCCTGCAGAGATGCTCAAATAAGTGGGAACTTTTAAGTTACTGGTAAATATATATAAATACAAAAACGGCTTAAGGATAAATTGAAATTAATGTAATTTCTTATCAATTGTAAAGCCTTTCTATGGAACCATTGTTCAAAGTGAATTAAGCCTTGTAACACATGTGGTATTTTCACAGAGCTGAGACAGGAGGATGACAAAATGCTTAATCGACCAATAAAAATTTCCTTCTGGGTTGTTTAAAGGTATTTTCCTGATTCTACCATGTTTGGATTTTAACTATGGTACAGACTTATGTTTTCCCAGGTGAAATGTAGCTTGTCTCAGAGATCATTGTTTTGCCTACAGTGATTCTATATAATGGGGATAAGAAGAAATTGTGAATGCTAGATATATATGAGGTGCTAATTAAAAGAAATTTTAGTAGAACTGATTGAAGGAATATATAGAATGGTATTTTTTGAAGGTACTAAGTAAAGATATTTACTAAGAGGGATTTCTCTCAATTGTAACTGAGAGAAATATAGAAAGAATTACAGAAGGATAATAGAATGTAATGAGTAAGTGATAAGAGAAGGTGATGAGAAAGATGCAAGAAAGAAATGGACTCAATTTCCTTTTATAAGAGATGCTAGTAACTATTAAGATTTACTGGGTGTAACATTCTTAATCTCTGCACATGGTATTAAACCATGCCTCACATCCTTAGACTTAAAAAGATTATAGATTTCCCTTGAAGAAAGCAACAGAGCCATAGTTCCAAAGCCACCCTAAAGCACGCAAGTTCGGGGACCTGCACCAGACTCCCTCCGAGCAGGGAAATGGAAACGAGGCCCTGCACCACTCCCCCAGCCGAGTGATTAGGTGAGCTAAGACAAGAGTATGCACAGTCTCTACACGTATAAGCCTAGTCAATGCCTCGGGTGCGTTCATATACCGTGATATGAGACCCAGGCTGGGGAGGTCTGGAGAAGTCAGGCTTGGGGGCTAGCCTCTTAGGGATAGCACGGAATTCCTGAAGGGGACCCCCCTTGCTTCGAGAAACACATAGAGTGCACTATGGGTCTTCTTAGATTTGGGACTAACTCAAAATTTGGGACCCAGGCTTCTGTACAGAGGACACCCCAAATTTCTGGTCCCAGAATCGGTTTTCGAAGGAGATGACCACTCATTTCCGCAAAGATGAGAATTATGAATTGGGCATGATTCTAATTCAAGAATCTTCTGCTTCTTTTTCTCCATTGCTGCTTCAGGTAGAACATTCAGCCCCAAAAGTCTCCACTTAGCACAGGGCAATTTTTTTTTTAATATATATTTATTGTCCATAATGAGTTACATTATTTAGTGGGCAAACCATGCGTTGTTATCCCGAATTCCCCAATTCCCCCCTCCCCATCCCTGATCAGTTGTATATCCTCCTTCGTGGGCTGTCTGTATTAGTCCTTGTGGCAAGGGATCCTGTATATCTTAGTACTCATCCCGGTCTTCCTGGCCCAAGTGTGTTGTTACTGATGGGTGCCACCTGTCTCTAGGCAAGTAAGTGGTCCTGTTGAGTACCAACCTCATTCTCTATTATATGGAGATATATGCTTTTTTAGTCTTTCATTTTAAAAATATATCAATATTTCACTTAGAGAAAAGTCTTCTAAAAACCGTTACTTCATGGAAAGTTGTTAACAGTTTAAGAGGTCAATGGTAATAATGGTTACTTCTGAGAGGGATCTCTTAAAATTTCTATGATGCACCTATTGAAAGACCAATGTGTGTGTGTGTGTGTGTGTGTGTGTGTGTGTGTGTGTGTGTGTGTGTCTGTGTGTGTGTGTCTGTGTGTTTAAATCAAGTGTGAATAGCAAGAGATCATTGTGACAGCTATCCTCTCCTTCCTCCCCTCAAAAACCATTTTTTCAGTACCTCCCCTTAAAATTGAAAAGGTCTCTAAAATGTCTCCCTTTTTTTAATGGCAGAATACCAATTTCACGCTAAATGCATGAGAGCCCTCATTCTCTAGAAGCTCATATCTATTAATCTTTTCTCTTTTTTCTTCTTTCTTTTTAAACAGTAGTTTCATTCCACATTGGATTTTCCTTTTAAAGGCTTCAGTTTTATTTTGTAATTATATAAGTGTTGATTTTCTTCACAATTATTCTTGATATGATATTTCTTCAAGTTAGTGAGACTGCTAACAAAGCAACTTTCTAATCAAAGAAACAGACAAATGGAGAGTAAATTTGCTTTCTGAAATCATTTCTCAAATGATAGAACTGAAGCTATGCATTTTTCCGTCTTCTGGTGAGTCTTTCTATATAGCTCTCAACAACCATGCATGCTTTATTTCTAAGTTGGGATCTTAATGGTCTGACCTTTCTTTTGTTTAAACAGCATTTTCTCAATTCTGTTCAGTTAGGAACTAAGTTGATGAGGGAGAGTAAAACATGACAGATCTTCAGTGTTCATGAGCTGAAGTGGAATGTAGCCTAGCCTGTTTTCCTCTCTTCCTTCCTCCTTCCCTCCCTCCTTCTGTCTTTCCTTCTATCTCTGCCACCTCCTCCATCACCCATTCCCTTTCAAAAATCTGTATACAATATCTGTACTGTAGTAGTCAATCATGTTTCCTTCAGAGGAAACAAGTACATATTCAATGTGAAGCCCTCATTACTAAAAAAAAATTAATAAAGCTTCATTTTCAAGTTGGGAATGTGTAAAACTCAATTATTCTGGTAAGACTGTGTGAAAATGGAAAGAAAAAGACTTCTCTTTTTCTGAGAGCTGAAATGTCAAAACACTTATTGGTCTATTGATATCAGTATTTTGGGGAAGGGTTTGATTTTGAAACATGGTCTTACTATGTAACTCAGACTGGTTTGGAATCACTATGGCGTTCTTGAACTTGAGGCCATTCTCTTGCCTCTGTTTCCATAATTGTGTGATTAAAGATGTGTGCCACAATGCCTGGCTGATAGCAATAATTTTAAAATGCTCACATTTACTGATCTCTAATTATTTATTCCTTGGGTCATTCTTTTTATCTCCTGATGAACTGAATAGAGAAACAACATTAGGCTTCCAAAACAAAAAATGGTTCAAAGAAGAAAATCAGATCATAAATTTCCCACTCCTCTTTCTTTGCCTGTCTTCCTCACACGATTAAATATTTTTCCTCACAACCTTCCTGAGGTTCTATGGGGCCACAGCCACAGTCCCTGGCACATGTGCCGGCAAAGGCTGCTTTTTTTAGGGTGGCTGGCTTGAGTCATCCTGACAGGGACAACAAAACTGACAAAGGAAACAGTTTTACTATTTAGTCTTTTATAGAAAAGCTCAGAACTTTTGCATCATCTGTTACTATGTTTAAACAAAATTCACTTAAATTACATGATGTATCCAAATTTGGTTATAAAATGCAGGATAGAATGCAATGGTTCTTTGAATTTTAAAGAAAGAAACATGGAAGAATAATTTATATATTATTATCTGTAGAATTTACTAAACCAAAAAAAATAATAAAAGAGCACTTACTTTGCTGATTGTGTATTACAGGAAATACATTAATAAATTCTACAGTTGGAACTCTTTCACAATAGTATTGCTATGAAGGGAGCTTTACTTGGGTGCTAGGGACTCAAACCCAGGCTATCCAGCTTTGCAAACAAGCACTTTAAACACTGAGCCATCTCCCTTCTCCTGCCTTTCTTTGGCAGTCTCTGGGGTCATGCCAGGCACAGAGTGTGTCCTTCACCTTGACCTCCGGAATCAACAGCTTAAACTTTCCTCCATATTTCAGCTCTCTTGTACTCCACAAATGTAAACATACCACTTCATTTTTTGGGGGGGCGAGCTCTTGTTTTCATTAACATTGTTTATCTTCCTGTGTCCACCATCCTTACGTCCAATGAAGCCATGGGTCATCTGAAGCCTAATCTACTTCAACATTGCCTGTCTGCCCCCCTCTCTTCTGTCTCCTCAGCTCCAATTTCGGGTACTTTGACTATAAAATGCCTTAATCATGTCCATTCTTGCTTTTTGTTTCCAGCTTAGTCTTCACACAGTATAGTGTTCTTCAAAAATAAAAAAAATAGGGGCTGGAGAGATGGATTAGTGGTTAAGGCATTAGCCTGCGAAGCAGAAGGACCAGAGTTTGATTCCGACCTATGTAGCCAGATGCTCAAGGTGGAGCATGTTTCTGGAGTTCATCTGCAGTGGCTGGAGGCCCTGGTACTCCCATTCTCTCTCTTTCTCTCTCTCTAAAATAAATAAATAAAACATTAAAAAAGACCTATGATCTCATGCTCCATGGTTTTTGAATGGTCTGAGTGAGCTCTAAGCTTGTTATACAAAGGTCCTTCACAATTGATAATTCTACATTGAACGCTCTATGATCATTATTTTGTCATTAACCTTCTCCCACACCAGGGTATTTAAAATTTCATCCATATCGACTGGACTATAGTTCCTTCAGAGAGTTTCATGGCCGCTCTCATTTCAAGGATTCCTGCATGATGGTCATTCTCACAAAAATAGATTTCTTCTTTCATGTTCTATCATACTGACACTCAACTCTGATACTTCTTAGCTGAAGAAATCATTCCAGACTTTTCAGCATTTTCCCTGCTGGCTCTCCATTGTCTTCCTTTAAGTTCACAAGTAAATTTGGATTTGTCTTTGATTAAGAAACTTTCTTGCAGAAAACAGATAACCTGACACAAGCTAATTTGAACTGAGAAAATGACTCATTTCCCAGAGGCATAAAGTATACTATTGTCAAGATTTGGGTTCCCTCTAAACAGAAGAGTGAGGTTCATCCTGGTTGCTTACATTGGCTTTGATCTCTGTCTATTAAAGGACTCCAAGGCAACTGCAAGCAATAATTCAAGAAAAACACCCCCTTCTACAAATGCAATGGGTAAAAGAAACCTTCTTCCTAATTATTTTTAGATCAACTGAAACAGCTCCAATTGCATTAAGAAAGTTATGAGATGAGCCACCACAGTCATATTGTGGAAGATCCATATGGAACCCCAGAGAGAATGACAGGATGAACAAGGGACCCACAGCCACAGCCATTCAATCAACACAGGATAAGCCAGTGAGACAGACACCAACAATTTTTGACACAAAGACCCCTAAGCTCACAACATTAAAGCAGCCTTAATACTCACCCACCATGACCGACCGCACAACGCAGGGAACTGAGCAGAAGAGGGGGCGGAAAGATTGTATGAGCCATGGTGGGGGAGACTATCCAGAGGCATGGCACCCCTCAGTAACAACACACTTTGGCCAGGAGAACTGGGCTGAGTACAAGGCTATCCATGGTCCCCTGTCACAAGGACTGATCCAGATGGCCCACGGAGGAGGATATCCAGCTGATTGGGGATGGGGAATGGGGGTGGGCATTGGGAAATTGGGATAAAAATTCATTGTTGGCCCACTAAATAATGTAACTCATTATCATATATATGATATGTTTTATATATAAATATATACGATATATATATCATATATATATGTATATATATATATATATATATATATATATATATATATATATATATATATATATATATATATATATATATATATATATATATATATATATATATATATATATATATATATATATATATATATATATATATATATATATATATATAAAAGAAAGTTATCATCTCATGCCTGAATCTAGGGTTACTAGACAAAATGTAAATTTGTTTACTGAATGAAGGCAGTGTTCAATTTTTGGTATCCATGTGCAATGTCTCTAGACCTTGTCAAATATCTTTTGGATGTCAAAACTATTAGGAAAGAACTACAGGCCTCTGGCTTTTTGGACAAGTTGTGGATAATTGAAGGTATTGTTTGGTTTTATTTAGAAGAGGAAGGAGAGAATGGATAAATAAATGATGCTCTCTACTGGGAGGACTGTAATTATTTAGTTGGGCTTGTCCTCTATGAGAAGGACATTTCTGCAGCTGAGTTTTGTTTCTTGCATTTTCTTTTCCTTAGAAACAGGTATCTACCGTGTCCTTAATACATTTTATTAAATTGACTTATGAATTATTCATTGGGTAAGGGATTTCGTGAGTGCCTTTTCACCTCTACCCAACAAGCATTACGAAATGGATTCAATAAGAATCCACACTTCCAATGGGAAAATGCTTTTAGGTTTATAACAAAAGAGGTTGAAAACACATTTTCTAACTGTAGCGATGAGGGTAGAGCAACGAAGTGGAAGTGTGGGGTGAAGGAGAGGTGATGTTACTATATTTAAAGATGAGAAACTGTGTAAGTGAAATAGACGAGTGGGATTTCCATGATGGGCACATACATAAGGGAAGCGACCTGTCCGGAACATTCATTTACTAGTTTCTGTGAACTCAGAAGCCAAAGTCAAAGTTGAGGGTTTTTTTTTTTTTTCACAAATGCTACTCTTGATTTTTATCTCTTAGTAAGTCATTCCTAAAGCACATGTCCTAAGGCAATGCTTGCTCATATTTATACACACTGGAATACATGGTTCATTTCTTCATTTGAATATTTGTTTTAATGTAGATATAGCCAATAAACTATGAGTCAACTTTTCCTTGGAGATTCATAAGAACTTTTCTTTATACCTGCTTGGATTCTCAGTAACAAGGCAAAGTTATTGAATTTAATTAAATTAAAATTATTATGTCACTAACACAACAAAATAAAATGTTATAAATATTTACCCATAAGATATGTGTCGCTTTTATGGAAATACTCAGAAAATTAGAGTTAATTATAATTTCAAAGAATTTCATACAAACTAGTGGGGCATTAAGATCGTAATTCATATTTTAATGTTTTCTATTTTTTAAACTTCACAAAGCCTCACAAAATAATGTGATTTCCTTACTACTGGTCAAGCTTCTCCTTTGAAATCTAAATTCACGTTGTTCTTCCTTCTCAGTACCACCCTGGATCATTACTTAGGTGCCAAACAATTTGTCACAGCCTGGGGTTTCTGTTTTCATTTAATAAATGGAACCTAAATGTTACGATCAAAAACCACTGGTCTGTTGTGCAGTGATCCATGGGAGAACAGTGAACTTATGTCTCCGTAAATTTGTTAGTCATCTATGAAGAAAAGCAATGCTGACCTCGTAATGTCAAATCCCATTTAGAGCTGGCCAATAGGTTGGATGAGGTACTGGATGTCTTTTGAGCTGTATGAAGAAATACACATCAGTGTAGGAGGATGAAGGTCCTGGTAAATTAATGTGGAGATTGTGGTCTATCCAAATAACTTATAGTGGAATCCTATCTTCCAGAAGAAAAGAATGCAGTTAATAAAGGTTGTGAGTTGAGTAAACGGTTTCAGGCAACACATGCTTTTCAGTAAGTACTTGAAGCACTAACCCCGACCTTCAACTTTCACGGTTTCCGCTCTGTGTTTCTTTCCCAAAATCTTATTAGGAGACTGAATATGCCTTTTGCCACAAGCTCATTCAAAGGGCAAAAATTGAATTTTAAAATTATTTTGTGTGTCTAGGTTGAGAATTAGGTTATAGAGGCAGGAGCTACTTTCCAGCTACTTTTTGGCTTGTGTTGTATTTTTTTAAAGATTTTATTTATTCATTTTCAAGCAGAGAGATATGTGTGTGTGTGTGTGTGTGTGTGTGTGAGAGAGAGAGAGAGAGAGAGAGAGAGAGAGAGAGAGACAGAGAGAGACAGAGAGAGACAGAGAGCTGTGTTGTATTTTTTAAAGCCCTATTTAAGTCAAAACCAATCTCATTTAAGGAAAAATGATTTTAGGCATTTTCACATTTTAATGTCATCAGAGGATTAAAATAAGCTTTGACTTATTATTTCTCAAGTAATTCTCTGCTTTTGTTTTCCTGTGGTGTGTGTGTGTGTATGTGTGTGCATATATACATACATTATGTATATTCCTCCCTTCTCTAATAGAAGGTAGATTAGCCAAACTGTGATCGTTATTTCTTTCAGAGAACAAAGGAAAATGAAGATCACATTTGCATATTTGTACAGTAAGTACATAGTTGCCTTGGAGTCTATACAGAAAACATTCATTGAAGCTATCTTTCTCTTTATTTTTGGTTTTTCAAGGTCAGGTTTCATTTCTAGCCCAGGCTGACCTGGAAATCACTCTGTAGTTTCAGGGTGACCTCAAACTCATGGTGATCCTTCAAACTCTGCCTCCAAACTCTGCTGGGATTAAAGGCGTGAACTTCCATTGATTCAAGCTGTTATGATTTCTTTCATTTATTTGTGTGTGTGTATGTGTGTGCACTTGCACATGTGAGCACAGGCATGAGTTCACAAGAGAGCCTCTTGCCTCTGTGTTAGTGAACATCAGACATGTGTGTCATTTGTTGCATCCGGCTTATGTGGAGAGCTTAGGAATTGAACCCCAGAGTGTCCGACTTTGCAGGTCAGCACCTTTAACTGCAGAGCCATCCCCCTAGACCGTCAAGCTGATTTGATTTCATACTGAGGTAAACCGAGGTAATTGCCGTGAGTTAGACTCTGTCCCTTTTCCCTCTCATGCCTCTTTTAAGCCTTGAATTTGTAGGTGGAAAGCCACTCCTGCGATTAGCTGATATGTAGTGTCAGGTGTTATTCCGATTTCTCATGGCAAACTAAGCCTTTCCTGGTTTGCGTTTGGGTCTCTTTTCCCTTCACACTATCTGCCAGTAGTCAGTGAATGTACTAATTTTCTGTCTCCACATATACCCTCTCACTCATGCCGCTGATTTTCTGCTCCCACTGTTCCAAGGGTCTGGATGGAACTTGTCCTTGTTCATCTTGAATCTTCAATTCACATGTCTTTCTAGAAACCTCTCTGGGCCTAGCATATTCCATGTGATGTAATGTACTGTGGGAATTGACTTTGTTTTCTCTCCAGCCCATTAGACAGTGAGCTCATTGAAGGCCTGGATTGGCTCAGTGAATGAAGGCATGGTATCCAAATGACAGCTGTCTGCTTGCCTCATGTGGCCATTGCTTTGCTGTCCTGTGACAATTTCCTAGTTAGTGAGAGGCCACTACAATGCCTCAAGGCCATTAAAAATTATTACAGACTAATACAGACAGCCCACAGAGGAGGATATACAACTGATCAGGGATGGGGAGGGGGGGAATTGGGGAATTCGGGATAACAACGCATGGTTTGCCCACTAAATAATGTAACACATTATGGACAATAAATATATATTAAAAAAAATAAATAAATAAATAAAAAAAAATTATTACAGTTGTAATGCCTATTTTAAGGTTGATTTTAACTGCAACCTAGATACTTAAAAATAAGAAGCCTTTTGAAGAAATCCTGATTTGTTTATGCCAAAACAATAGGCTGGAAAGAGATGAAAGAAGGAAATAAAATGAATTATCTCCATGGCTCCAAATAGTCACATGTAAGTTGGCAGGTTTGCTGCTGGATCAAGACATAAGGGAAGATGAGGTGTGACTTGTGAAAAACTTGGAACAAAGACTGGAGAACCCCCAATGGGGTAAATTCACTCCTAGTCATGGAGCAATGAGAGAGGAAGGCATCCCTAAGAGGCTGACAAATTTTGGAATAGTTTTGATATATTTCCACCATAGAGGAAACGGGAGAACTTTACACCAAGTGAATGAATCCAGGCACAAAGACACTACCACACTCATAGGCATCATCCAAATAAAATGCCCAGAAGAGGCAAGGCTTCATACACAGAAGCTAATAGAAATAAAAAAGAAAGGAACTGGGAGTGGATAGAGAGAATGAGAGATGAGTGATATTCGTGGTACACTTCTGTTCCTTGGGGCTAAAACAATCTGCAAGGGTATTTTAAAAGCAGCTGCATAACTTTTATTGTAATAAAATAAGAGGTTTATATTTTTAATGGGCAAAAAATACCATGAGAGAATTATAGTTAAAGTCACTTACAGAAGAGAATCTGAACTACTACATGCGTACACTTTTTGTTCTACTTCTGTCCTCTGAAAATTTCTCTCTTCCCCTCTTTGAAAGGGGTTTCTTGGAAGGAATGTAAAGAGCTCTCTGGCATTTCTCCTGGAAGTGATTAAAAAGAGTTAAGTAGGTTTAAATTAACAATAAAATGTAATATAAGGGAAACCTAAATGTTTGCCTCAGTACATGAAGTGACGACCATATTACTGAACCCATTGAATAGATTTGTATTTTTATTTATTTGACAAAGAGATAGATAGAGAAAGAGAAAGTAGACAAAGGCTATTTGGAGAGTCAGAGCCTCCAGCCACTGCAAAAAAATTCCAAACTCAAGTGCCACTTTGTGCATCTGGCTTTATGTGGGTCCTAGAGACTCAAACCCAGACCTCCATCCTTGCATGCAAGCACTCTAAACACTGAGCCATTTCTCTAGGCCTGTTTATTTATATACTTATTAATTAATTTATTTATTTTTAGTCTAAGGAAAACCTAAGAAGATTTTTGTCTTGCTGCATGTTACCTTTTTTTTTCTTATTTGATGATTGGAGAATTATAATTTATTACGTTTAAAACACTTTAAATGTTTCTATTTAAACCTGAAAGCCATAGGGAAGATTAGACCACTTATTCTCTTTGGAAAAATAGGCTCAATATCTGTGATAACAAGGTGAACACTGGTGCAAATGCATTTATACCCTGTTTATCTCAAGCACAAAGCCAATCTGGAACTCTAATTTCTTGAGAAGATGATAAATGTTTTCTGCCAGTCTTTCCAACTGAACAAACTCTGTTTGATTGGTATTAATCACTTCTGGCAGGCGATGCTCAAACCTGCTCGCTGCAATCTAGGTGAAAAGCTTGTCATCGGTATCACACAATGAAGAGAAAAAGTGTGAGACAAAGAGAGGAAATCCTTCCATTTACTTAGCCATCAGAGGAATTGTCAAGTTTAATAACATACGAACCATCTAGTTTCAAGTGAACAGCATGAAAAGCTGATCCCTAATCAAATTACCTTTTCATCTTTTGATTTTTATTTAAAAAGCAAAAATTGACCCAAATAACAATTTTGTATGGTACAAAAGTGTTCCTATTCCCTCAGTATCTCTGAGGCTGCACAAAATGTCTAAAACCACCTTGGCGAGGAGCAGTGTACACACATGAGTGCTTCCAGGCCCTACTAGGGGCTGTGGTGAGCTGTAGAATAGCCTGAGCTATGGAATCCTAGGCCATTTTAACCATATATTTAATTCAGAAAATGCTCCTATAGTGAGTTGAATTTTTAAAAATTTCTTCATTCATTCATTCATTCGTACAATCCTTTCATTTACTTGCAAGAAGATAGAGATAGTGAAAGAGAATCGTGAATGAATGGGAGCCCTGGGGCATTTTGCCACTGCAAAATAACTTCTGATGCACCACTTTGTGCATCTGGCTTTATGTGGGTACTGGGCAATCTAAACTAGGCCAACCCAGGTTGGGAGGCATTGCAAGCAAGCACATGTAACCCATGAGCCATCTCCCCAGACCCATTTTTTTTTCAATTTTATATTTCTCAATGTTGTATCTGCTAAAGTGTCATCAACTTGAAATTTCCCAATGAATGAGAAAAACACCTCTGGGTGACACTCTCCTCCATTCACATCTTTGTATGATTTGGTCCATTGTTAGCCTCTTAATAGCTAAATAGCAATAACTAAACTTGCTAAAATTACTTTCCTGGATAAAATTTTAGGCAAAATTGTAGCATTTTGATTGTAAATCAACTTGCTCTTCCCTCAATCTCTGAGAGGATTCAAATGCATTATCCTTTGAGTTAATGATCACTTTAAATTGTGTAGTAAGGGCGATTTAACTGCTCTCATTTAGAGTGTTATTTTGAGGGAAAGATGGGACATGTCTTTAAAAGAAAGAATTTAATTGATGCTCACTGGACAGCCACATGAGTTCAGTGATTAATTAATTATAGCAACTCCTGAGTTGCACCTTGAGTCTGTCACTCACTTTTGTGGGTTAACTCAATGCAATCCTTCTGAAGCCAAATATTTTGAAATGAGTAAGAAATGTAGGTAACACATCTAGGGGAGGAAAACAGCACTCTGTTTTGGAGAACAGTATGGTATAGTGAACATTTTTAAAACAAATCTACGAGGAATACATAATTCTTATAGAACTGATTTTAAAATAATGAGTATCTGAAAATCTGAGGATTAGACAGTAGTCAAGATTTTCTTTTTAATCTAAGAAATGAGACCTCACTTCTGAGGGGAAAAGTGCCATTTGGTGTGTTGGGCATTTTATTACTGTTCATGTCTAGCAGGGAACATTTCAATATATTTAAATCTCTTTTGCATGTGTGTTAAATTTTTCTTCTTGATTCTCTTAAACCAGACTTTTAAAAATGACCTCATTACTTTCTAACAGCTGTTACAAATACGCCAGTTTATGAAGTATTTAATTATAATTTAATTATTTAGACTTTTTAGTTAACTGTAATTGATAATATATATATATATATATATATATATATATATATATATATATATATATATATATATATAGTCACCAGAACTTTCTATTGAATTGTAATTTGCATGATCTATGCAGGCTGATTTCAACTGTCAAATGACTTCTCAAAGTTTTTTTTTTCTCATTTCAGTCCTTAACTTTCAGATGGCCCATACCATAACCTTTGGGTTTATTATGTCCATCTGTTGCAGTCAGCTTTCTAGTTGCTGCTCAGAAAGAACCCAAGCAAAAGCGGCCTGTGGAGGAATGGGGTTTATTTGGCTTACAGACTCGAGGGGAGACTCAATCCTGGCAGGGAAAACGATGGCATGAGCAGAGGGGTGGACATCACCTCTGCCACAGCACTGCAAACAGCGGCAGGAAGGTGTGCCAAACACTGGCAAGGGGAAGCTGGTTTATAACCCCCATAATCCCGCCCCAACAACACAGTTCTAGTGAGGTTCTAATTCCCGAATTGCCATCAGCTGAGGATCAGTCACTGAGAACAAATTCATTTGTTTGTGGGGGACACCTGGATCAAACCGTGACACCATCATTGAAGTATTAGTTAGTGACCCTATGCCCTTTAGCAAACTGCTGGAGGAAATTCTCCAGTCCTGAAACCTCCTTTTGATACATCTTACACATAAACTCTTTTAAGCTATCAATCATTTTACTGAATAGTCTGATATGCTTTAATTCACTGTAATCTAAGGTTCAGGACTTGTTTGATTTACATAAATACTTGAACAACATATCATACAAAGCTTCTGGCAGGTGTGGAGACCTGGTTTTGCAGAGGCCCTAAAAGCATTGTGAAGAGGTTTGGCAACAGAGTGAGATCCTGTCACAAACATGCACACACACACAGGCACACACGCACACATGCACACACACAACAATACTATAAACATGGCTAGGTCTCTCTGACAACACAAATATTACCAGGATTAATAATAGATAAAGGAGAAGGCTGTGGCTATAATTGTAGGGGAAGTAGAGAATTGTTGCAGATGCAGTATGGAAGAAATATTCCAGTGGAGTTTCTGAAAGCCTGAACGAAATTCCATTTAGTATTAAGGAGCAGCACTGAGGACATGGCTCAGGGTCCCTACCAACTGCTCACAAGCCTCTTGTCTCCAGATCCATCATCCCTAAGTCTCCACATAAAGCAAGACACACAGGGAACATAGGGAACATGTATCTGTACTCAGAAAGTACCTAGGGCAAGGGGAGACAGAGCCAGGAGAACCCAGAAGTTTCTGGGACTGCTGTACTGGAGCACAGGGTGGCAATATATATATATGTTACATTGTTTCAAAACCAGAGAGGAAGAACAGAACAAACACAAACACAGGTTGTCTTATCGCCGGTGTGCAATGGCTGGTGTGCACATGCATGTACACACACACACACACACACACACACATTCAGATTTCAAAAAGTTAAGAATTATTTTTAAAATGCATAAGTTCTGATGTTAAAAATGGAGTAATAAAAAGTTTATAATCATAAAGGGGTACTTTTTTGTTTTGTTGATCTATTTTATTATGCAAGTAATAGTAGTTAATACTTTTTAAAAGGTGTAAAGACATAATAAATTGAAATATAGTGGTTCAAGATTGTTTTTTTCTGTCAATTTCCATGTCCTGCACGTCTTTTTGCAATAATCACTATCTTGTCATTGTAAAATCTTAAAATTCAATTGATATACATCACACAAAAATATGTAAGAATTTATATCTATGTATATTGACATATATTTTAATAATTTTCTTCCAGTATTATACTAAGAAAATTGTGTCTTAGTTACCACAAAATGGTGAAGTTACTATTATATATGTGATATGTGATATATAAATATATGTGATATATATGTAATTTTTTTTATTTTGTTTTTTGGTTTTTTCAAGATAGGGTCTCAGTCTAGCCCAGGCTAACCTGGAATTCACTATGTAGTCTCAGGGTGACCTTGAACTCACATGGATACGCCTACCTCTGCCTCCCTAGTGCTGGGACTAAAGGAGTGCCCCGAATCACCTGGCTTTATATATTTTTTAAAAAAGGCTAAAATCTACAAACTTGGTAATGTAATTAGAATTACTATAAATAGTTATCCATTATAAATGCATGATGTGGCCCAAATTCTTCAAGTGACTTGTCCCTTTTTGCTAAAAACAATAAAAAGAAAATTTAAAAAAAATGCCTTCAGCCTTCCTTTTTTCCACAAAACTTTCCCAGAGCCTGTGTTATGTCTGCTACTGCTTTATCTGCTCTCATAATGCTGATTGTAATTTTATCAAAACATTTATCACATTATGAGCTTCCAAAGCATAGAGCTGGCTTGATTTATTATTCTCTGCAATTTATGCCTACTATGGAAAGTTCTTGTTAAATGGTGAATCTTCCACAAATATGCTTTCATAGGAATTCTTCTATTGGATAAAGGGGATGTAGCAAGAGTACCTGTCGTTGATTATAAAGTTGAGACCCTGGCCAACAGACTGTGATGGAATGGAACCTGACTTCTTGGCGACAACACTTGCCACATGCAGCCGAGCACGAGGAGACGCAGTGGAAGGGGCCTGTTTGTCCATTAGTCCAATTTGGTAGCCAGGCTTGACATTTTATTCTTAGAAGTACAGTTAGGAAATAGCAGGTCATCTTGAGAATTTTACACCTGATTTCACCTCAAAGGACATCCACTTCTGGAGACTGGCGTTTCTTCTCCATTTTTGTCTTCACTTTTGAAACAGTTTTTGTTGTATTCAACTGGCTCAAAGAATTTCATTTTTCATGCAAATACATAATGTTCTATAAAAATACCTTACTCTTCCTGCTTCTCTCCTCTTTCTTCATCCTGCCTATACTTCCAGGACTTCTGTATGCATATGGTTTTATATATATCTATATAAGATCTAGGACCTTCAAGTGTAGAAAATACTTGTTTTCGTTGGACTGACTTGATTTGCTTAACATACCGTATATTCCAGTTGTACCCACTTTCCTGCAGAGGAAATCATTTCATTCTTGTCCTGGATGACTGAAGGTGGGGCTCCCCTCAGTTAGGCCTGGCTGTGCTGACTTTACAAAGCAGTTTTCAATGGATGCTTTACAGCCTACTGAATCTCACTCTTGTCACATATTCTATAAGGGATTGGTACATTCTTATTTTGAGTCATAATGACACTATTTGTAAATCATGTGATCTGGAGAAAGCTGAGAAGGATTAACTAAAGTAAATCATTTGCATTCTCTGCATTTCCTCTGCTAAAGACTTGAGGAACTGTATCCTTGTTTCAAGAGAACAGAGCTGAGGTCCAAGAGGTGGTCCAAGGCCAAACTTAATGTTCCTAGTTTTCTTAGCCATCTTTTTTTGTAGGTACCTTAAAACTCTGTAATTTTAATTCCTGTAATTTAGAACTCTGCAATCTTTTTCACAGGTCGATTGTTTCTTATTTAATTTATGTTATCTTCCGTAAAGGTTTGTCTTCATCATGAATTCTTGGCTGATTCTCACTCACATTCTAGGTGGTTAGTACTTCAGCAGTATTCATGATGTCCACACAGCGCTCACTGACTCATTCAATTTCTTTCTCAAGTAAATCATTTCTTTGATTATTTAAAGTTATCATGCCCTCCATGTCTATTTCACATGTTGCCTTTGTATCTGAAAATGTTAGGTGTCTGCTCACTTGTTTTCTTTGTGAGTATTGATTCTGATTATTTTTAAAAACATGCCCATAGAGAAAATTTGGAAGGCATAAACAATTTTATAAATTGTACATAATTCCACTATTCATGAATATTCTCAAATGAGAGGGATGATATAACACGTTTTTCTTAGATATAGCTTTTCTTATTTTTTGGGAAGAGTCTATTCACATTCCCCTCAAACTAGCACAAATATGGACTGAAATTATAGATTATAAACATATGTATTACTCTCATACACACAAATCATTAATTCTTTAATTTCATTCATATAGCTACAAATGGAATTTCCTACATTCTGTTCTTCCAGATTGGCCATGAACTGGTTAGAACCTTGCTTGGGCACAGTAATAGTATCTGAGCATCCAGTGGCCTTAAAAGGAGAGATTTTCATTTCTTTTTCCTCCCAATCATCTTTGTGTTTGGATGGCAAACTTGGCACAATATAATAAAAGTAAAAATCACTGGATAAGAATCATAAAGTCAATATTATTTTTCTTTTTTAAATTATTTCATAAAAACATCTATCTGTACTGATAACTTCCTAGAAGTAGCTTCACCAAAAGTTTAAAAATGTTGACTTTGGGGCTGGAGAGATGGTTCAGCGGTTAAGGCACTTGACTCCAGTGCCTAAGGCCCTGGGTTCAATTCCCCAGGACCCACATAAGCCAGACCACAAGGTGGTGGCCCTGGTGCATTCTCTCTCTCTCTCTCTCTCTCTCTCTCTCTCTCTCTCTCTCTCTCTCTCTCTCTCTCTCTATCTCTATCTCTATCTCTCTCTGCTTGAAAATGAATAAAATATTTTTTTAAAAATGTTGACTTTGGAGAAGGCATTGCTTTCAACATAGTTGCATTTATTGACTCCAAATTTATTCACTAAATATTGTATGTTTCACAGTACTGTGGTACTACATAGCTAAGCTGACCTGGAATTGATGGAAAATTTAGTTGCACAGGGGATATTGGATCAAGTCAGATGAAGAAATACTTATGTCTCACATTTGTTATTTGAAAACAAATAAAAGAATGTGAAGGATCAGGCAGCTCCATAGACACCTGCCCTTTGAGTGGGAGGTGTCTCTAGCCAGAGCCCAAACCTAGGCGCTAAAATTTATGGGTCAGGTGTGAACCAATCAATGGTCTCCCTGCCCACCTAGGGCAGGACATACTGACTTAAGAGTTAATCTGCCCTCTCTTCCCCACTTGACAGACCTGCAGAAGGACCTCTGAATCCGGGCTTAGAAAGGTAAGGCCTACCATACCCCAGCTAATGGCTGGGGTGGGGGAAGGTCCCAGATTTTCCCCACATGAACCCTTCCTTCTCACGATGGGAGCCCCTTGTTATTTTTTCTTCTTGCTTCTTGTTTAGCTAAACAACATACATTCTGTTAGACTCTCCATGTGTTTTCCCCACACTGGTGGCTAGAGAATTCTGTAACTCCCCATGTTCCCTTAAATAATAAAGTCTCCCACTATATCTTAATATCTTGTTGTGTATGATTTTAATTCTTTAACTTTATAGACAAGAACTTGGGTACTCCTGAAATTTTGGGGCACATTGGAATTTTTGCTGGGCATTTTCTAAATCCTAACCCCCAGTTCAGCCTATTACAAGAATATGTTAGATAATTAACCTTCCCCTACTTGCTTGAAAGAATATTGCAAATATAGATCTCTATACATTCAAAGTATGTTTTTGATTAAATCATAATTAATATTGAAATGAAAGTATTCATCTCCTTACAAAGTTAATGAAAAGAGTAAGTAAAGTAGCTTGGAAGCATACTATATTTTTTTAAGAAAACTTTTTAAAAATATTTTGATTCATTTTCAAGGAGAGAGAGAGAGAGAGAGAGAGAGAGAGAGAGAGAGAGAGAGAGAGAGAGAGAGAGAACACCAGGGCCACACCTTGTGGGTCTGGCTTATGTGGGTCCTGGGGAATTGAACCCGGGGCATTAGGCACTGGAGGTGAGTGCCTTAACCGCTGAGCCATCTCTCCAGCCCAACATACTATATTTAAATGGATAAAGTAACTTCAATTCACAGCATCCTAGATGCATGGAGAATTTAAACTCACAGTAATCTCATTTTTAAGGCATAAAATAATCATAGAAAAATTAAATAGCTGGCCACAGATGGCACAGCTGAGTCAATATGAAAAATGAGGCTTGATCCAGGCCAGTGTTGGTCAAAGTCCTAACCATAAAACTATCTTCACACTCTTAACTGTTCATAATAAAAAGCCATAGTGTGATTTTTAAAAAGATAGGAGAATGGCAAAACATCAACTTAACATGATGAAAAGAAAAATGGGAAAAAATCAAGTACACCATTTATTTTCTATATAAAGGATTACAGAAACTACTATTAAATCAATGGTCAGCTACTGTTAACATGCTCTCAAATATATGTAATGGATGTCAAGAGATAATAAAAAATAGAAACAAGATTTCTTTTTAATTGAAATGAATAGTCAACTATACAATAATCAAAACTTCTTTAGAATATTTCCATTACCTATGTTTCCTAGAAATAACTATTTGTGAGAATTTACTAATGTATCATTTTTTTCTTGAAAACTATTCTGCTACTTTTTTAGATGAGAATCTTGAAAGTTTTACACCCATGCACAAAAGCAGAAAGAGAGAGAGAGAGACTGCCTTACATGGGTACTGAGGAATTGAACCTGGCTTTGCATGCAAACACTTCAGTTACTGAGCCATCATTCCTGCTCAGCCACTTGAATTTCATTCACTAAATTACAATATTACCTTTTATACAAAATTAAACAGATTCAAGGCGTGTGTTGAAAAAAAATATATATTGCCAAAGTTCATAAAACATTTTAACTTCATGTTACAGATTGTATTTGATGACATAGGACACTGACTATTTTAAAAATTGAAGACATAGCCAGGAGTAGTGCCTCATGCCTGTAATTTCAGCACTCAGAAAGCTGAGCTAACAGGAGCACCATGAGTTCACGCAGAGTGAGTTTCACATCAGCCTGGGCTCAAGTGAGATCTGATTTTGCCTCAAAAAGATTCAATATGTGATTTCTTGATGTTTAGTATTTTTCCCTTGCTGCTCACACTTGAAAAGAACATATCCTTTATATTTGATGAACAGATTTCAAAAAGTTCTTATCAACACACGTACGATAGTTATGCACATTTTAAAAAAAGTGGTTTACTCTGTAAGTTTCAGAAGAGTGGATTTGATAGGCTGGTCTAGAATTGCTTGTCAGGCTCTAAAGGAATGGAAAATTAATATTTCCAGTTTGGATTATAAAATCCCAGCTATGAGTTAAAATATATATGAAATAAAATTGATTAAATTTGAAAAATAGGAAACTGGAAAAATAATGATAATCTGTATATTAGTATGCACTGCTCCTGTTTTATTTCTGTGGGCTAATTTTAGTAAGATCAAGGCAGTAAACTGAGGTTTCTGCTCTAGCTCTGTACACTTATTCCACTGTGTTTCAGTGTGTTGAACTGGCATTATTCTAGAGGAAAGATCAAATTAAGAAGATATCTCCAGAACAGGAATGATACCTGTAGCCCTAGTTACCCTGAGTTGAGAGGATTGTGTGAGCCCAGGAGGCATAGAATAGCCTGGAAATCAGTTCAAACCCATCACACAGAAACAACACCTCACATCTATGTGTACAAGCAATTATTTTGGCATTTTTATAGAAACATGAAAAAATATTTTTTGAACCAGAAGAAAAATTACCTACTGCATCTAAACTCGGCTTTCTACCTATATCATAATGGTAGTAATTTCACTTTATTTTTTATTTTATTTTAATTTATTTATTTTAGCCAGAAAGTGGTATGATTTGTATCTGCTCTCTCCTTGCTTTTCTTGAACCATGGGCCATCCGTTCACTGAATTCCACCCTGAGGCCCTACCAAACCATAGGCTTGAAAGTAACTTGGTCCTCATCAGTCCAACAAAGCCACCTCCTGTTCAAAAGCAAAGGTTTACCTCTTATGACCTCCTAGACTTTCCTTTCTGCCTCTTTCTATAACACCAGTCCTCCTCAGCGCTCTCCCTCAGCAAGTGCAGACCCTCTGCTTCCTGGCATTTGTACTAAACAGCCAGGAGCATTTTCCCAGAGACCCCGGGAACCCGCACCTTCTTCCTTAATCCTTTTTCTTTCCCATCATTTCCTTGTCCAGTCATTTCCTGGCTACTCACATACACTCTGGTTCTCACCCACTACCTGGGTACCATGTATTGCTCTTTAATTCCCTTTTAGTAATCAGCCTCCTTTCATATTATAGGAAATTCATTTACATTACAGGAGACTTTTTGTTTCTTTATTCCCTACTGTCCCCTTTCTTTCCAGCAGAATGCCAGTTCAAGAAGGTTATCTTTACAGCCAGAAAGAGGCCTTGGCAACTAATCAGAACCCAATGAATATTTATTAGGTGATTACAAAAGTGAGAGGGAGACTTTACATCTTCCCCAGAGTCAATTTAAGTGACCAAGGTTGTAATGTTTTTATTTGGAACACAAGAATAGCTATGTATTTTTATAGAACTTAAATAAGAAATATTCTGCATTTCTGTCAAGGCAATTAAACCTTCTGGAGTTCTAGAACTAGAGCAATGCCAGGGTGGCATGCCAGGCTGAGCTTGAATGTTTAAGTCTCAAAGCAGGTTGCTGGGTAACCATTGTGCATTTCGCTTCTCTCCACTGCTGTTTAAAATCTGAGGACTTGCTCTCTAAATCATCCATTTCATTAAGCAGAGATGCAACTCCTCACCAGTGTGGGAATGTTTGTGTGAATTGTCTTTGTATTGCACCACACTTTGTCTCCACTTCCTTCCCTAATCTACTTTGCAGGGAAATCTAATTTCTTTTCTAAATTGGACTTATGTGCTGCTAGTTCTGATATTTCACTATCCACTTTCTCATCAGTGTCATCATCTCGAAGCTTGTGAATCAAAAGCATCGCACAGAATCGCTCTGAAATATATGTTTTGATTGAAGTACCATCTTACTTAAACATATCAAAATTAATTGTGCTTCTCATACAGATTTTCTCTGTGTCTTTGCATATTTAATGCCACCGTGAATGCAGGAAGAATTAAACACTGTCTACTCACATGATCATGAAATCAGGCATGGCTCGAAAACGGGAGCTGTTTCTCTTAGAAAAAAACTACTAGTGCATGCTTTCTGAGGATTGATTTTTAATTCATAGTTTAATTAGCATCTCATAAGAGCAGAATATGGTATATGCTGTTTTTTTTTCAGAATAGTTTACTGTAGACTGTCTTAGGATTTTGAAGTATAATAAAAGATGAGATAAATCAAAAAATGCATCCATAGTATTTCAGATCACCTTAACTTGCTTTCTTTGAAGGTCTAGAAGCATTTCACTTAAACATCATTCCAGAAATTGAATTATCTTATTGATAACATTGCAGAGAGCACAAAGATTCCGATATTTACACGTGTAGGGTGTACAAGAGTCACTGTGTGTGTGCTCTGCACAGTGGATGAAGTCATAATGCTTAGAGTTAGAATGTTGCATTACATAAACTGCTTCATAGTCAGGAATGTGGAATGCCAATTATGATCTCCAGGATGTCAATTTGTCATCATGTACAAGGATATTTATGCTAAGGTTTAATTTCCTTTTCCTTTATTATTAATGATGCTTTATACATGAAAGAAGCTCCATCTTGAAAGCTTGGTAGAACCATTAATCCTGATGATGTATATACAGTAGTTAAGAATTCTTACCCATACTTTGAAATGGGCAAAGAAAGAAAGAGCGAACGTGTAGAAGTTGCCTAATATTGGAAGATAAGCTTCATATAGGAACCATGGCCAAGCACTGATAAGTTTATTCTATTAAGGTTTTAAGGTTTCAGTGTTAGTAAGTGTGTGTGGGAAGACAATACTTCAGAGATGCATACAGAGAGAGAATTCAGATGGAAAAATTTTAATCTCTTTTCCATTGGGGCTAGCAAGAACCTGAACATATCTTTTCTTGTTTCCCATTCTGTTGCAACAATAAAGATGAAACAATATTTTTCATGCATATTTTCTGGAATGCATCCAAATGTGTGAATTTAAAAAAAAATAGAAACATTGGTTTATTTAGAGCTCCGTTGGATATAAATTATGTTATATAATTATGTTATATAATTTATATAAATTTGCAATATTTTTTGGTCAGTCTTTTCTTTTTATTGTTTTAAGAAAGAAAAGAGGTTTACTTTGGCTTAGAGTCCCAGGCAGATATAAACCATCAAGCCAGGGAAGGAAGCTTCACACTAAAAATATGTATGCTGTATATATTGCTCAAATAAATTATTCTTTAATGCTAAAACTTAGTGTAAAAAAGCAGTAAATGTATTCATAGTTAGTAATAAACAGGCCCTATAATTTAAAAATTAGACAAATTAACAAACAGTTCTAAATTTTTGAATAAAGATTCTACATATAATAAAAAAAAATCCAAAATAGTCCTGTAGAGGGAGACAAAACTGAACAGAAATTTTAAAAGAATAGAACAAGCCAACTTTACCTAGTTAGGTGAATGAACCTAGAGTTCCCTGACTCAGCTGGTCTAGCTAGTCAATAAGTCCTGGCATTCTCTGTCTCCATCTGTCCAATTCTGGCAAGAATCATCACACACACTGATTCCTGGATTTACCTGGGGGCTTCAGATCTAAACACAGGTCCACATACTTGTGCAGGACAGCACTAAATCAGGTGGCAAGTTACTTGACCTTGAACTTTCAACTCTGCCCTTGAGAGTATTGGTGGTTTCTTCTCATCTGTGTCTGTTTTGTTCTAATAGCCTGAACAAAGGAAGATAGCTAAGCATGGAGAGCTTTGAGGGCAGCTGCTTTGTGGTTGACATTCTTAGCTTTTTTTTTTATCAAGAATTTAATAGCTGCTTAAGAAATATATCATTAATATGAATACTCAGTGACCATATTTCACTAAGGACTTGTTAATGATTCCATAACTGCCTTTAAGTAGGCATCAATGATAGACACAGCTTCCAACTCAACTGACTCATCTTTGGAACCATACCATAATCTACTGGTATGAACTGTAACTGATAGAATCATTGAATTAGAAAGTTATTTATATCATCAATATGGCATTCCCTTTATTATCAAGAATAACCAACAATCTAATATGTCTATCTTTATTGTTTATCATTCAACTTTATTTGCTTATAATTTTTTCCAAAATTTTTCTACAGGAAAATTCACATATTTTAATTATTTCAGTTTGATGGCTTCTGAAATATGTACGCATGGTAGTATTTTTCTGAGGTACATAGTCATTAGCCATACCGAGATAACTATTTTCATGCCCACCTCTGCCTAGCAGCAGCACTGTCATGATCG
The DNA here is from genome assembly GCA_004024765.1 of Zapus hudsonius. NCBI lineage: Eukaryota > Metazoa > Chordata > Mammalia > Rodentia > Dipodidae > Zapus > Zapus hudsonius. The sequence goes on along the minus strand of PVHP010005230.1, from coordinate 42,363 downwards.
TAGAAATGGACTTACTAGAAATTTTGCTCTGTCTTTTCTTTGTATTATTTTAAGAAAGAAAAGAGGTTTACTTTGGCTTAGATTCCCAGGCAGATACAAACCATCAAGTCAGGGAAGGAAACGTGCTTATAAATGCGTGTAGGAAGACAGTACTTCAGAGCATTGCATACTTATTACAATATGTATATACATGCATATTTATTTTATATTTCACATAAATGAAAGCATACAAAATATTTCCAACTACTTTGGCTTATAATGTCTGTGGATTTTAACTATTCCATTGTATTTACAATCTATTTCCTTTCTTATCAATGATTATATTTCATTCTTGGATGTACCACATTTGTAAATCTAAATTCCCACTGATAAACATTTGAGAATTTCCAGTTCATCCCTATATTGAAAAACAGTATTAGAACATTTACTTTTTGTGAGTAGATATTCAGTTCTTTTGTTTACAGACCTACTGCTTAGTATCCAGTACAAGACTATTCACTACACAAAGAATTAAGAAAATGTGCTTCGTTTCTCTAATGTAATTCTATACAATGTACAGATGCCAAGTTGGAAGTGTAAATCATCAATAAAGCAATTATTTAACTGTGCTCATTGAAATATATGTGCACAAGTTTAATAGAGAAATAGGAAGTGAGAAAAAAATGAAGGAAATCCTAACTAATAAAATATAATCCTCCTATTGAGCATAGTGAACTTTGTGTGGAGATGACAAGACAGAATTCCCCCACTAGTGAGACCAACACAGGAGAGGGAAAAAGTAGGAACACATTAAGGAAATGTGTGATTGCATCAAATGTTTACAAAACAGATACCCCAAAAAGAAAGAAGCAAAGCAGGAGGCTTGTGACCACAAATGCCAGGCTAGAAATTCCATTAAAATATTTTTACCAGTTTCAATGTTTTGTTTCAGTTGAAAATTAAGTTGTTTCAACTCAAACTGTTCTCTTTCTCTTGTAGCTCAAAGACTGTTGCAGTCAGCCACACTCCACTAGGATGAATCTTCAAACCAGGCACAATATGGGCAGGAAAGTATTCATTGAAACTACAGATTGCGGGGAAGTTCCCTAACAGCAAAAGAGGCTGGTCCTTTTTCAAAGGTGGAGCAGAGAAAAAAAAAAAAACTATCACCTACATCATACATACAGAACAGCAAACAGGCAGGAGGGCCAAGGAGAATTTTTTCCTTTTTATATAGCCTTAGGGTGGGTCTTACAACCCTTCCCCAGACTTAATGGCTTCCTGAGTCTCTGGAATTTCCTTCCTGCACTGCCCACACAAGAAAGGATGTTTACTTCTAGCTTCTTTACATCCTGCCCCTTGCTGAGAGGCTGCCTTCCTGTAAATGTCCTCAGAGACCCACCTAAGATAATTAAAAAGATCCAAGTCGACAACAAAACCTAACCATCACAAAGACCATTTCAATGTTATTTTCACCCATTTGTTTGTTTTTGTTATCTCAACATTCTTAAATCAGGACTGTCTGGGGAATTACCACATAATGCAAATGTGGGATTCTACTGTTTTTCTCCTTCATAGAATTTATCCTGGAGACTTTAATTCCTGCATTTCCCAACTGTCTCCTCCCTATCTGCTTTCCACAAGATAGTTGAAGTCAGTAGTGACCCTTGGGTTTATGAATAATGGAAGCCATCACTCCACTATGTCTTATTTCCAGGCCTTGCTTTCTCTCTATAATTTATTTGTCTTTTTCTTTTTGAGGGATTCAGGTTTGTGCTTTCTGATATTTTCTAGTCATCATTGCTATCTGAGACCATCAGGTTTTTGTAAACAACTTCCTTGGCTGCCATTAAAAGAGTAGGCAGAAATATATCTTTTAAATATCTAAACCAAGAGAGAGTGTTTATCACTATTTTCCACATTGAATTATATATATATATATATATATATATATATATATATATATATATATATATATATATGCATGTATAAAGATAAAGAGGAGAGAGATATAGATATTTTGATACTGTGATAAATTTTCTGACAAATATACACATTTATATATTTATAAGCTTTGTAGCAAAGTTCCAAGTACATAAACTTCATGTTTGCTAATTCCAATTCTCTGCAATCATTAAAACCCTTTCTATAACCGCCCTTCAATACTCACTATAATCTCTTTCTTCTTCAGATATCTGAAATATTTGTGCTAGATCCAGCAGATGTATGTTTGTGGACATGTCAATACTGTACTTCCTGTAAAGCATGTTGACTTTTGCTTTGGTTAGCACATAGATGGTTACAATCTTTTGTGGAGTCTTTTCTAAATTCTTCTTTCAAAGTAGGTCTGGATGAAGATGTATGGGAAAACCCTGATGAAACTGGAGGCATTGGACTGTTAGATTCCAACAGATTTATTTTCCCATAGGTACTAGATTCTCCACAGAAACAGCCCTGCTCCCTGGAGTATTTCCTTCCTATCCTTGCCTGCAAGAACTAACCGTGCAATGTTGGTGGAACTAGTTCTGACCATCCATGAAGGAGACAGCAGGCAAGAAGTGTGGTGCTCCTCCTACGAACAGACTCAAGGATAAGAAAACTCCTGGAGGTAAAGGAATAAAGCCAGGGCGATCTTGGAGCAATTCAATGTTTTTCTCTTTTCCTAAAGAACCAGCATCCTTTGTGATCTGCCATCCAACACTTGAAAATCAATGCATGGTGTATATTATTTAATTTATAGTGTTCCACAAGGCAAAGTCTATCCTTGTAACAACCACTCATGCATGGCAGGAGAAGAAATAAATGTAAGGAGCTCATATCTGGTTTTCCATACCATGGTTTTTGTTTCCCAAGCTTCACAGAAAACATTTCATGTATTTCCTTATTGAATGCATAGTTCTGTCCTTATGGATAGAAACTATATTACTCTAAAAAGGTATCATTTATGTAATAAAAATGGTGTGTTTTAATTTTCAGGGTGATATTCTTTATTTACATTATATTATAATAGCAGAGAAAGAAACCTCAATATAAGCAACAAAGGCATACTAATCTCAACCTCATCTCTTATTTTACTCATTGTTTAAAAAGTGTTTGAAATTAAAATCATGGAAATATTAATTCCTAATACCAAGTACCAAGGTTTATATCCAAGTTTTGTTATAATTTACTGTGAATTTATATTGTTAGACTCGTGTATCTTATCACTAAAATTGATATGAAATTCTGAATATTATGACAAAATATGAATATAATACAATAAGCATTGCAGTGTAGAAAAACATTTATATCCAAACTTAGTTTTGCATGAGATACCAACAGTATGTGATGTACATTATTTTTCGATAAAGGAAAGATGTTTATTTGCATTAAGGATATTTCCTATGTGAATATATAATATGTACATTTGTTCTAATGCTGAAGAGTCAATGCTAATCATTGTTTTCATTTTAGAAAGTCTTGTGAAATAGTTTGCATTTACTTTTAACGTGTTTATTTTATCTTCAAATATATACATGTAAATGTTATATATATTTATTTTCTATAAGTACTTTTCTTACAGTCTTGGATTCTGCTTCTTAGTTACTGACATACTTGGCGTTTGAGCAATTTTGACTTTAGAAAGACATTTACAGGTTAGTTTTCTGTTTGGTCAACTCATATAAACTTCATACACTAATCCTCTTTAAAATTTTCAGAACACATTACTTTTAACAATGGACTAAATTAATTATTCACTAAAGTTTGATTAATTAAACAGATTTGAAAGACCCTCTCTTTTTAAAATTTAATACAGATTTACCTTGAATCCTAAAAACTGTCACAGTCATTAGATAATTATTTTGGTGGGAGTAAAAAATATAATATACTGGTTTTATTTAAATCCTACTCTAATCCTTCTTTAGGAGCATTAAAATAATTGAAAAGAATTAATTCTGTGTAGATGATTGACTTATAGAGTTCTATTTCTGAGTATCACCTTTTTCACAGAATAAAATTATTTCTACAATGTCTCTCCTTTTAATGACTTTGAAATTAAAATGAGCTTTAATTTTAAACTTAGTATTCAAAGAAGGAAGATAATTGCACTTATTGACTCCTTATAATCACCTGTAAACCAGGTTATTATGCAGTTTTCCTTTTAATTATGAAAAAAGGAATACTTCAGAAAGATCATCTCATCATCTAGAATTTCCCATGTGAAGCACTTTTGGATGTTTATGAAAGAACTGAATATGATGTTTGTAAGATTAATGGAAGACTCAGAAGCATTCCTTTATTCTAATAAAAAATGCCTTAATTTAGTAGTTTCTAAATTTTCAAGCAAAACTAATAATATTTACTTTGATTTCTAGTTATTTTCAAGAGATTAAAATATCAGCAATCTTAATAAGAGATATTAAAGATAGCAAATATGACCATCTTAAAATAAAATAAAATTCTGCAAGTATAAACATCTTAATACAACTAATAACTGCCAAGTACATTTCAAGTGAGTCAGAAATAGTTGGATTATTATGGATTTAATATGTTACAAACAATATTCTTTATTGTAGTTTTTACTTGTACCTAGGAACAATGGCAACTTAAGTTTTGAAACTGTTGAAATTTAAGCTTTTATTCTAACATATTTCAAAATCTAGATTCAAGGTCACTCAATCACGAAATGTCAGTATCTTCTTAATAAAATATTAATCGATGCAAAATCCGAGAAAGTGACATTAAACTAAGAACTATGATATCAAGATATTTTTGCCCTGCCTTTAGACAGAAAAATGATTCAACTATTCTAGGAACATGATACCTAAAACCAAATAAATAAATACTATTTTTATGTATTAATTAAGTCATGACACTGTATGTTAAAAATTGTATTTATTCTTAGTACTATGTTATATATACTCTTAAATTAATTGCCCGTGATGTTGTTGTACCTAGTGACAAAAGACAGAGCCTCTTCTGCAAGAGGAGAGTGGAGTTTTACTTTTATGCCAGGGCGGTCCAAACATAGAAAAGTCTTGGCCCAGAACCCCAGTTACAAAGGGATTTCATAGTAGGGCACAGAAATGTGTAGGTGACATTAGACATGTAAATTACAAGCACATAGCAACTCACACATTTACAATGGGTTCTGGGGCACTTCAGAAAATTCTCTCTAGGTATTCTCCGGCCTCATCTTTTTCCTATATTCCTTATCACAGTTGAAGCAAATATCTGTCTCCTTGAACTTCAAAGCTCTGGTAGTTTCTCACCTCATGCTATGTGACTGCCATATGTGACAAACAAATGTCTGCAGAATGTAACAATGAATACGGGGAAGGGGGCTTAGTAAGCTCACTCTCATTTTGCTATAATAATGTAATCAATATATTTCAATTATTTAATATGTAGATCTATTTTTAAAATTCAATTAGGTGACCATCATGAAGAATAAGGTATAGTTCAGTGTTGGTAATAATATATAGTATATAATAAGCTTAGTAGCACTAACAAGCGGAGCATCTTTCCACTGCATATTAACTCAAAATGCATGTGATGCTTTGTGCATCTCACCTGGAATGGAACCCAGGCTGGCAGGATTTGAAAACAAGCACCTTTAAGTGTTGAGCCATCTCCCCACTCGAATTATAAGTATATTTAATTTAAATTCCATTATTTGTATTGTTATTGAACATTGATAGTTTATGTAATACTCATCAGATATCTGATATATGAATATTTCTCCTATATTTAGATGGTACCTTTTGAGTCATGTGTACTTTTAACTTTGATACTCTCTGATATATTTTTTTTATTGTCATTTGTACTTTTGGTGCTATATGTAAGAAAAATTTCCTATCTCACAGTTATAACATAGTCAAATTCTTTTCTAAAATATATGTAATTTTAGAATTTACATTTAATTTAATCTACATTTAATGGTTCACTTGGAATTAACATTTTGTAAGATATGAAGAATCCTTAAAATTTGACTATATTGATTTTTGATATGTAGCTGTCCAAGAACCCTTTGATGGAAAGGATTGTTATATGTCAGTCATTCTACAGAGCAGTATTATGATGACATATTACTTCAGAGAACTGAAGCTGCTGCTTGTTGAATATAGTATCTGCCTCAGGTGGCTCACTTCTTCAAGAGTCTGTTTCCTCACCCTGTGATTCAGAAAGCTTAGCTGGCAACAAACTCTCCCATACTCAGTCTTTGGCAGACATACCTAGGAAAATCAAATGCACAAGGAAAAGTATTGTAGCTAAATTCAATTAATTTCTAGCAAGGTTTATACCTGCCTCAGGTAAATGTAATTTAAATAGATTAGATAAACAAATTCCCCAAAGAAATAATCCAGTACAATCATTTTGGATTAGGAGAGAATCCAGCTTTCATTTCAAAATCTATTTCCCATATGTTAAAAATATAGTTAGTATAATAATAATACTTCTCTATAAAATGATTTAATTAAAAAAATAACTAGGTTCACTGGACCAAAATGCCAGGATTATCTAAAAAAAAATCTAATTCTAATAGCTGAACAAAATTTAACATGAAACTAATATTGAAAAACTCCATCTAGAACTAAACATTAAGATCAAGATTAAATTTATTTTTGTCAAATTAGTTTTGATTTCTCTTATTCTTACATGGAAGTGTTTCTTAGAGATCCTTTATTTCTTAAAAATGAATGCCCTTATTCAAATGCCCTTAGGCATGTACAGGGGCACTTCATTAAAGACAGGCAAACTTGTGAAATTAACAAGGAATATTTGACTGGATTAGGGAAGCTGTCAACTGCAGGGAAGGCTCAGTGCTCCCGTTTTGTTGGCTTTTCTCTGAAGTTCTGTTGGCTTTTCAGCTATGCTGTTGTCTTTCAGTGTGTTTTTCTGAAATTCGAAATTCCCATTCTTACAGGTGAGCAAAAAAATAGAATTACATGTATTTATGTTTGTGTGTATGTAAGTTTGTCTAAGATACTAAGGCCTAGGTCTTTTAACTTTAATATTTGTAACTTCTTTCTTTTGTTCTTGCCTTTCAAGAAGTTAGAGTTATTGATGTAAAAGACAAAGCCCTAAGCTCAAATAGAATAAGATAGTTTATTCTGAAGCCAAAAATGAGTAACCATCACTAGGGAAAACAGATTTAGAGTTATCCCAATTTCATGTTCCAATATGTGATGGTTAGGTTTTGTTGTCAACTTGGATCTTTTTTAATTATCTTGGGTGTGTCTCTAAGGATATTTACAGGAAGGCAGCCTCTCAGCAAGGGGCAGGATGTAAAGAATCTCAAAGAAGCTAGATGTAACATCCTTTCCTGTGTGGGCCATGCAGAAAGGAAGTTCCAGAGACTCAGGAAGCCATTAAGTCTGGGAAAGGGTTGTGAGACCCCACTCTAAGCCTATATAAAGGAGAAGAAATTCTCTCCTTGATCCTCATGCCTTTTCCCTGTTCTGTGTGTGTGGTGTAGGTGATGGGTTTTTCTCTCTGCTGTGACCTGTGAAAGAAGGCCAGCCTCTTTTGCTGTTACGGAACTTCCCCACAATCTGTAGTTTCAATAAATAATTTCCTCCCCCTAATTGTGCCTGCTTTGAAGATTCATCCCAGTGGTGTGTGGTTGACTACAGCACAATGTGTTAATACTTTCATGAAGGATTGATAGTCATAAATCAAGGTACTTTTCAAATACATTGCTGACCATTGAGTAGGCGGGTTATAGCAAAGAGGGGAAATCTCCACCACATACTCAGATGATTATCTGGTGACATTCTTAGCTCTTAGGTTGGTGGAAGCTGGTGGTCTGCTATTACATTCCAAAAAGATTTCACCTGATCAACTGATAGTCACCAGGATGTGAGGCCAGACACAGAGGTGTGTAATAAATGACTGTTGAGAGGCTAAAGATAGCCAAAAGTAATTTGCCTCTGAGCCTGCAACATTCCTTCTCTCTGGTCATAGGAGTTTCAGCAATCTACTCAGCCTTGCTGGATGTAGGTATATCAGATACAGCTCTTTCCTTGGACTTGAGTTCAAAGAACCATGTCCCATAATTCTAATCTTTGTGAAAGCTTAATGTGCTTTGTACTTTTTGCTAGCATTTAAACAGCTTATACTGTAAATAATTACTTAGTTTGAAATTCTTTCATTCACATAACTAGTGTCATGTCTACCCACTGTCTACGGACTGATAAGAAGTCCATGGTAGTGAAAAAAAAATCTAATAAGATTTAGAAATTGTATTGTTTATCTTGTTGATTTTCAAATCAATCCTGTGCTCTTTTAACAATGTGAATGGAATAATAATCATTCTCAGCATGTACTAAAACTGTTGTAATGCCTTATGTTGAAATTCTTGTTGATTTCAATGCCTCAGCATGCCAAGTAACTTCTAAACTTTTCAGTTATGTCAGTAATGATGATGATAAGGCTCAGGATACAGATTTCCCTGAGAGCACTTAAATGCTTACAGAAAGAAATAAAATTATATGCTCACATCTTTAATTTTTCAGGTCAAGTTACCCTCAGTAAATCCCAAACCACCTGAGGTTTCTATGTTCCCCCATAAAATCATGAATTTTCTGTTTGGTACCCAGCTGATGACAATTTGGGAGGTGGGGCCTTGATGAAGGAAGTGTTTTGATGTGGATGGACTTTGGGGTATTATTGCCCATCTCCCCCTTTCCAGAGCTCAGCTCACTCTTATTGCGTTTTCCCAGCTGGCATGGTGGAATGTCAGGTGTCTGTTCTATTCTTTCCCTGATTCTGTTGGACGCTATAAGCCAAAATAAACTCTTCTGATCAGCTGCTGTCAATAAGGTGTTTTGTCCCAGCCATGAAACACCAACTGCAACATCACCTTCTGACTATCATAACAAGACTAGGGACAATCACATGAAAACAAAGTACCATTGTTTCAGTTACAGAAATGCAATGGGAGAATAACCCATTTCTTTGCACTGGCTAAGAAAGAGTGAGTACTTGAAGCAGAATGGAGAGGTTATTTTCATGCAGATAAGACCAGGGACCTCAGACTCAAGAGTCATTCTGAGATACTTGGTCAGTGGAGGCAGCTTTCCTTCTCTAGAATTAGGGCTTTGCTTAAAAATCCCAGGTCATTATTTGTTGCAATTTTACTGTTACAACATGCCATTTTTATGTGAGTAACACTAGAAACATGTCATGAGGTTTGCTGGGATGAATCTCCAAACTCTCTGAGCATGGGCAGTAGGATGCTTCCACCCCTTGTCGCTGTCATACAGTTCTATTAAAGTTTTCTGCAGTCTCTTCTTCCCCTTAGAAAATACACAAGCTGAGCCTCCAAATGCAATTCTCTCTGCACTGAGCATATCAAAATTCTCACCAGGATAGCCCATAAAGTATGGCTTACCACTCTGGAAGGCATCTTCAGTTGCAAGTACCAAGTCCATGTCCATTCCTCCAGCACACAAGTTCCAGAAGACCAAAATCCACATGGTCAGATTCATCTCAGCAAAGTTACCCCACTCTCAGTCCCATATCTGTCATAGTCAGCCACACACCACTAGGATGAATCTCCAAACCAGGACAGATTGTGGAGGAAAGTATTTATTAAAGTCACAGATCCAGGGGAAGTTTAATAATGAAGTAAAAGACTAGCCCCTTTTCACAGATCCAAGCAGAGAGAGACATCCATCACCTCCAATGGGTACACTCCAACTCCAACTATCAAAACAGCAGGACTGCCAGACTTCAGGTCTGACTGCTCTTTACATATGTGTCCCTGGAATTATACATCCACCTTAGAGATACCCTAGGAGCCCAGGTTAAGGTGACATCTCCTCCAGCCGGGAGGCTGAAGACAAATCTTTAATACACTTTTGAATCTATTGTGGGACATTCAGTCAAACTACCACAAGGCTCATAAGGCCTGGTATAGGGTAGCCCCAATCCTAAAGGGGATAAAGTAGAAGAGTTGCTTAGGTTGACTGAGCCAGTTTGAACAAAAGTGGCAGCTTCAGGCTCACTGAGAGACTCTGTCTCAAGGACATGGAAGAGCAATAGAGGAGGAAATCCGATGTTCTCCCATGACCTCCATGTGCATGCACTTGGGACATGAGCATCTTTACGTGCACACACACACAGTTGCATACCCATATGTCCCTGTTCCCTCCCCCCATCCTGCCTCATAAAAAGAACTTGAGAAGAGGGGGATGATGCCATTATGGTGAAGTCACTAAAGTGTCATCAAATGTGAGGGTCTGAGTTTACATCTACAACACCTATATAAAACATTGGCCGTGGTAGTTTACACAACTAATCCCAGCACTCAGGAGGTGAAGAGGAGCAGACACTTTGGCAAGCTGCTGGCTGGGTGAGCTCTGTGCTTAGTGAGAGACCTGCTGTCAATTGAAAAAAATAAGAAGGGAAAGGGATACCTGATATTGACCTTTAGCCTGCATACACTCATCACTACATACTCACATATATGTTTACACCCACACATATAAACATGCATGCATATATACAACTACCCCCAAAACACATGCACACAAAAATTTAGGGAGCATACAAAAGCTTATGTGCTAAAGCACGATAAGATTTTACTTAATGTATATCATGAAATATGTGACTTTTTTAAGATTGGTACATGAGTGTAGAGAGACAAAATGCTGAATTTGGTTTGTGGTATTAAAATCAGGCACTTCCCAGAGATTTTTGGATTAGTGTGAAAACTTGGACACCTGGAAACATCTGGAATAGTATGCTTGGCTAGTTGAATGAAGTTTAAAGCCATCTTCTTTAGGGGATAGAGATTCCAAAACTGCTTCATAATTAAGATAAAAGTATTCCAAAAACTGTTATGATGTTTAGTATATATCACAGATATAATACAAGTAAGTACCTCTTTAATACCTACCTTCACAGGAACCAAGTACCACTCTATTTAAAAAATATGAAAAATATATTCACAGGTGAGGCATGTACATCCCATAATCCCCTTTGTTTGCTGTCCTGTGCAGGAAATGTCCAGTGCCAGGAAAAATAACTTTGTGACATTTGAAGGGAAATCTAGATTGCAGAGAACACCATGTTTGGTGAAAGAGCTTATGTTTCATGGGAAAATGCAACAGAGATAAAAATCACAATTAGAAATTTTTGATCCACAAAGAGCTTGTAGATGGTCAATTCATCATGTCTCTTAGAGCACAGACCCAGGTTACTAAACTTTTCCTCTGCCTAAAAAACAGAAAACAAGTCTAGGTGAAATAGCAAAGAGAAAATATGGTGATAAATCATTGTTGCTGATCTAGTTGGTAAGAATAAGTCAGTTCATACACCTAAAGGATGTGAATTGAAGGAGAAATGAGACTACTTTGAGGAAGAACATTACAGCGCAGCTACAGGTGTATATCCTTTTTTCTCATGTAAGTATTTCCCAGAGAGAATTTCCTAGTGGGAATACTGCACTGCATAAAAGCACAAAACAAATAACTTCATTTTTCTGGGGTGACCAGGAAATCCTCTCGAGCTTACTGGCAAATCATGAAAAATACAAAACACCATAATTATGCCTACCTAGTTCATCAGCCAAGGAAGCTTTTATTTGATTATGGTGATAAATGGGGATTTGGTCTGAGCCTACATCACATCAAGCTTAATAGATTTTGAGGTATTTTCATTTCCTCATATATATAATACATAATATTCCTGAATATTTACTTGAAATAGTAGTAGGTGTTAACTTGAGGCCTCCATAATCTGATGATAATGGTAAAGAAGGGGGAAATGAAGGCCTTAAATTTAATTTCTTCCAAGGTAATTGAGGAGAAATGACAAATTATTAGAGTATGGTCAATATAATCATTCAATGATGTCCTGGGGAGAACTGATTCCAGGTTCCCTGTGGATATACCAAACTCAGCAGGTACTCAGTCAAGCCCCTTATATAAAATGACATAGTATTTGCATATAACCTAAGAGATCTTCTCATATAATAAATCATTGTTGGATTACTTAGTGTAGCTAATATCATGTAAATTATATGCTAATATGTGTTAAACTCTAATGCTTAGGAACTAATGAGAAAAACAAAAGGCTTTAAATGATCAGTACAGATTTTTCTTATTAGTTTCAATGCACAATAGGTTTAGCTCCATTCATGTGAAGCACAAGGCTCCAGAGGGTCAAAACAATGAATAGAAACATGAATCTTGAAGTATGTGCACACATTCTTTTTACAGACCTATGTGTATTGTGCTTCTGCCTGTGCAACAGGTAGGTGAATCTTGAAAATCTGAATTAGTATAACTAAATGTGGCTGATCTTTCAGTTACACCTGCTGTGTGAAGTTTTATACCCTTTTTGGAGCAAACTGACACTTGACAGGCAGATTTTTTTTTAATTTAATATTTATTGTCCATTATGAGTTACATTATTTAGTGGGCAAACCATGCGTTGTTATCCCGACTTCCCCAATTCCCCCCTCCCCATCCCTGATCAGTTGTATATCCTCCTTCATGGGCTGTCTGTATTAGTCCAGATTTTAACTTAAAGAATGCACAGAGAGATTACTTGGCAGTTGGAAAGGCTATTAAAAACTATTGTGTTTACCTGACAGGATGAACATGATTCTTGACTTAGGACAATGTCACCTTGTCTTTGTGTGACAATCACACTGTCCATAGTCATCTTAATAGTTTTGATTATATATATATATATATATATATATATATATATATATATATATATATATATATTACCATTTGGGATACCAGAATTTAGAATTAGGTATAATTACTACAATTTTTAAGCAAGTATATATGTGAAGAGTGGTATATAATCCTCTGGAATATTTTGGAGTCCCCAACTCTGGGAAGCCCCTGTGAGTATGAAGTTATGTGACAGGTTGTAATTGTCCATTCACTCTGAAAGGTAAGTTGATGCACTTTGCACTGCTATCAAGTGAAAGCAGCATAATATTAAGCAGGTGCTTGTACTTGGAAGCAGGCTGTGCTTAATTAAGTTACTTCAAACCTTTTATAAGAAGTCTAGCAGTGTTTACTGAGAACCAGAGCAAGACCTGTCTCAGAAATAATTAGAGTCTGGAGTCCAGCTAGTCTTCCAGCATCATTTATGTTCACAACATCTAATCATACAGTCTCCTTGGCAAATAGGCAGGCTGGACAGTCTCTCACATGGCCAAGTTTTTTTTTAATCATAATGAAATCTATATGACTTTGAGAAATACTTGGTTTTATTCTGTGAAAAGCTGTTGTCCTTTGCGGCAGTGTTTCTTGCTTGCTACTTGGTCCTAGATATGGTGAATACATAACTGTGGTACATGTAACTATTATCCTTGATTTTATCCAACTGAGCAAAGTATATCTTTGAGTGTTTATTGCACTGATTGGCATGAAGAAATTACATGTAAATCTATAAGCTTGAAGAGATCTGGAAACTGTATGCACATTAGATAAAAATGGTGAAATTTCCTTGTTGAAATTTCTATGCACTGGATCACTTCTTTCCTCCATCTACATCAGGGTTGAGAGCATTTTCCACATTCAGTTGAATAAGGTATAAAATGCCTAGGCCTTTTCACTGTGCAAAAATCATAACTGAATTCAAGAGTGACTTTCAAAAAAAGTTTGTGAAAAATGTTCTAATACTTAGACTCTCAAATGCTACATTTCGCTATTCACGTTTTTAGATGGATTGCCAATGAATTAAGTCTTCATATTCATTTGTGTTATTGATGATTTCTCTGGAGGGTTATAAGAAAGCAGAATAGAATAGGGAGATAGGGAAGGCTTGATTAGGAAATGTGTATGTGTGCAAACATTCAGAGCCATCATGGATCTTTGCCTTAGAATGGTTTTATTATGGCACCCTACATTATGACAGAGATTGAGGAATGGGCCTAATTCTGAATGAATCAAATGCAAAGAAGGGTAATTCAGGTAAAACTCCTGGTGTGGCTCATAAGCACCTGAGAATACAGTTTGCACTAGGCCTTCCGACAAACCACTGGCTAAGAAGCAGAGAGCCTGACATGAGGAATGATGAACAAGTCTGAAAGGCACTATCCATCCTTGACTTGCAAGATGATTTCTACTATCAGATGAGTCGTTTGTATGACAGTGACCACACCTTCTCTAGAAACTATTTCTCTGTGATGTTTATGAAAATAACTTGGTCACAAAGTTCTTGAATCCCAAATGTTAACAGGCATGGCATTTAATTCTATTTTATTATTAGGGAATTGATTTTAAATACTGAGTCTATTAGTTTATGCATTAGAATCAAGATACAAATTGTTCTTTAAAATTCTTTCTAACGGGGCTGGAGAGATGGCTCAGTGGCTAAGGTGCTTGCATACAATGTCAAACGACCTCAGTTAGATTCCCCAGAACCCACATAAAGCTGATGCACAAAGTAGCACAGGGGCAAGAGGCCTTGGTGTACCTGTACTCTCTCTGTGTGTCTTTCTTCTCTCTGCTTGCAAAGAAATACATATTTTAAAAACTTCTAATGTTCAGTGACTATTGTGTCAAGGAAGGAACTGTCTTGATGAGTTTAAGATGGTGCTCAATTCTGTGTCAGTGTCATTGTTCAGAGTGAATTATCTGCAACTATTAGAAGAAATATTGATTTCAGTGATACTGCTAGAGTAAAAATATAAGGAACAAGGTTATTGTGGCTAAATTTTTCTGTCAGTTGAGCCTTTCATAATTCTTGGAGATTCTCATTCATTGGATTTCCATCTTGGCTTGTCTAATAAGACTTAGGTTGTGGATTTCTCCTTAAGACACAGAGATCTGTGCAGATGCATTGAAAAGAATAACATTTATCATAAAAAATTAACAAAATTTCCAAAATGAAAAGGTGGTGTGTATGCAGCAGAATTGTGGTGAAACTGTATGAAATTTAGGTTAAAGCAAATTGGCAAGTTTTCAACATCATTTGTGATAAGCCCCTAAAATGTCCTCAGGTATAAGTGTTGACAGTAAAGAAAAAAAGGGGATTAGAAAATCTGTTACATTAATCATGCTTCATCCACACTATCCAGCTTTTGGCTTATACCATTATGAGTAAAACTTGATGTGGAACAGTTTAGCTTCCAAGTGTCTCTATAGCTGAAGACACTGCAGTTTTAAGCCACAACACATGGAAGAAAATGCAGGAGTTTGACCTCTTTCTCTTTATGTTCTTATCAGTTTCCCTCTCTTTGTTAAAAAAAAAAAGATATTCTTTAATCTCCTGAAAATCCATTTAAATGTCATTTCATGTAAACTCTTTTACATGAATCAAGATAGTTGAATGAGATATGAATTATTAGATATCCCTAAATAAAAGCACTCTTATGGTGCTTTTCACCAGAAGCTTCTACTTCTGGAAAGAGAAATTCAAGTCAGTTTTCCTATTCGTCCAACAAACTACCACCATCATCAGGAAGCCTCTGAAAATGGAGAGAAGTACATTGTCCAGGGAGCAGTCTTGAAATCCTTGGATTGACAAAGTGGTAAGTTTGCTTTCTTTCTTTCATTTTCTCAAACTTGGTGCAGCAAATGCCAAGAGATTATAAATGTTAAGGATTAGATGAAATAACCAACAAGCAAGATTTGACTATTTATAATCAGATATAAGTGCACCCCCCAGAAAACAAGTATTTAAAACAAAAGAATTTTTTTAGCAACTACCAAAGATAATCACTGGGACAGCAATTGTGCACACCACCAGTAATGACTTAGTGGAGTTCTTAGGCACTAGGGTTAATGTGCCACCCTGATAGTCTTGTTTTTAAGGATATGTAATAAAAAAAAAAGAAGAAGTAAAAAAACCTAGGTTTGTATCTGCCCACACTAGGGTGAATTCAGATCTGATGGGACACATGTCCTCATCATGTTCTTAAAGCAGGGTGATGCCAATGGAGCTCAGGTTGGGAGGTGACTCCTGCTACAATGACCAATTACAGGTCATCTTCCCAGCACTGTCTAGAAAGCTATGTGAGGAAGATTAACATGGCATTCTAGCTCCTCTCAGCAAAGCTGTCTCATCAGTGTTCCACTGTGAGCTGAAATCCACCTAAACCAGCAGTGATTGAGAAATCTTCTTCCTATGAATTTCTTTCATGGAGACCAACAGGGGATTCTGGACTTCCACATTCACCTGGAAGTTATGGAAATGCCCCCAGCCTTTCCTCATCCAAAATGATGTCAGAAGGCACTGCTAAACAGACATAAACTATAAGGCCTAGCGTCTTATTGTGCTATATCCCAAATATCCGGTTTCCGATGGAAAAATCAGTTTTCATACAAATAAAAAAGAAAATCTTCAATCTAAACGAAAAATATGATTTAATATATATCAATACCAGATGACAGATAAGATTAGAATTATGAATATTTAATGCAGACATGACAAAGTTTCAGTAGACATCCAGTGGAGCATCATGGCTGGGGGCATGGCTCAGGGTAAAGTTCTGGCCGCTCTAGCATGCAACATGAGTTTGGATTCCCAGGACCCACACAAAGCTGAGGACAACAGCTTTTAATCCCAGCACTCCATACAGAGATGGTTCGTGGAGACATATGGATCTTGGCAGCTTGTGGACCTGCAGGAATGACATTCACATTACTAAATAAGAGATCTACTTCAAGGTGGAAGGTGACAAACACTCATAGATTTCTCCTGACCTCCATACATGAGCCATGGTGGGACATATGCCCATTCATGCACACTCTCACATACACTTCCTATGCACACAGAAAATAAAACCTCTCCTTAAAAAACTGAAAACTTCATCAAGGAAATTGCACAAAGTGAACAATAACCACTTACAAATTTTAAAAATAGAAAATAGAATCTAAAGTAACTAAAATACTTAATACAGGGACTCAAGATAATTCAGAGGACTGAATCCATAAATTTGAAGAAAACACAGGAAACACCATTCAATTTTAACTCTACAGAAAATGGATTAGAGTTAAACTGAATGGAGACTCAGGGACTTGCAGAACCAAAAAGGAATTGGTGAGTTTTTGTGATTATATCTTAGAAGGAGGAAATGTTTGAAAAATTATTCAAATAAATGATTTCTAATATTTTAAGTTAAAAAATAAACAAATCTAGTGAGTCAAGAAGTTTAACAAAACCGCTAAAAAATATAAACACCTAAAAAATCAGGAGAGAACAGATGGTAGACACATTTCAACAGCACGCATGAAAACTGAAAGCAGACTAAGCCAGAAAGATTGCTCAGTGGTGAAGGGCACTTGCACCCTGAGCCTGCCAACCAGAGTTTGAGTTTCCCAGCACCCACATAAAGTGAAATGCACAAGTGTTCCATGAATCCTGCAATCCCATCACAACTATGACAATGGAAGGCAAAGTCAAGAGATTCTATAGTTTGTGGGCCAGCTATTCAGGTTTCCTAGAGAAAAACCACAACATAAGAGACTTTGAGTCAATTGAGGGGTACACAGAAGACAGACACCCCAAGATTGTCCTCTGACCTCCTCATGTGCAGTTCAACACAGATGTGCTCACACACACACACACATACATATAGACACACACAGACACACACATATGTCAGACACACACACACACACAGACGTGCATGTACAAATTACCCATTCATACACAAATATGTAAACTTAAAAAGCACTGCTTATGGAAAAATTAGACTTATTCAGGTCAAAAAGGATAATGCAAAGACCTCCTCATTCACAGTTGACATGATAGTCTTTGAAGAAATTGGCAAATAGCCCTTCAAAATTCCCTAGCACTGATGAGTGAGTCCAATCCATTTGTCAGACAAGAAAAATAAGATTTTATCATATATCTGTTTGAGAGCAAAGAACTCATGAATATCAAAGTTAGATATACAACTCCACTCATAAATAGTCAAAGAGAAATAATGAGGAAAATATAATAAAACATGCATAGGCCTTACATTTAGCAATTACAACACTGTGATAAAATGAAATAAAAAGTTGTTTAAAAGGGAAGAAATATACTATATCCATGGACTGAAAGACTCAATATAATAAAGATGTAAATTTTCTCTGAATTGTCACGCAAATTGAATACAATATTTACCAAAATATCAGCAAGATATTTTGTGAACATAGACAGGGTTATTATAAAAGTTACTTTCAATGCAAAATAAAGAGAATTGCTAAAAACAATTTGAAAAAGGTGACTGAAATGTGAAAAGTCACTTGACCTGCTTTTGTCTTGTTACATAGATATAGTAAATATGGCTGTGTAGTACTGGTAAGCGGAAAGACAGATTCCCAGATTAGAGAATCTGGAATTTCTTTATACAAATTTGAAAACAAGTTTTCCACAAAAACACAAAACCAATTAAATAGTGAAAAGATAGCCTTTGAAACACATGACTATGAAGCCATCATATAACCAGTCTCAAAATATTACCAAATTTTACCTCTAATGGAAAAAATAACTTTGATATGAATCATATATTAAAAATGGAAACAATTTTTTTAAAAGAAAACCTGAACAGACCTTTGTGATATAAGACTTAGATATGTTAATTCTGACCAATGCTTGAAATACTCAAAAATTTAAAATATTTGGTATTGGGCTGGAGAGATGGCTCAGCGGTTAAGGCACTTGCCTCCAGTGCCTAAGGCCCCTGGTTCAATTCCACAGGACCCACATAAGCCAGTCCCCCAAAGTGGTGGCTCTGGCCCTGGTTCTCTCTCTCTCTCTCTCTCTCTCTCTCTCTCTCTCTCTCTGTCTCTGTCTCTGTCTCTCTCTCTCTCTCTGTATTCTGCTTGAAAAATGAATAAATAAAATATTTTAAAAAATATTTGGTACTTAAGGGATCCAGTAAAGAAGAAAATAAATTACTACAGAATTGGATAAGATATTTGCAAACCATGTATACATATAAAAAGAATCAATGTTGCTTATTAAAGGAACCTCAAATTCAGTTAAAATGCAACAAGGTCAAAAAATAAAAAAGAGATGGCTCACCAAAATGTTACATAAACAACTAATAAACCCACAAAGAAATATTCAAACTGACTAGTGAGCAAGAGTATAAACATCTCTTCTGTCCATGGAATCTTTCCCGGTCACTAGAAATATTCACAGGCCATAATACACATCTACGGAGTAAGACTGAGCAAAACCAGCAAATGAAACTAAATGAGCTGCACATTTCCACGTCTCCATTGCTAGAGTCTCACAGCTTATGTTTCTTTTGGCGATGGCTTTTCACAACACATGAGAAATATTAGAAAAACTCATTATAAACTATTTCTAGGGTTTTGGATGAGGGCTGATCATGTAAGGACTTTCTAACAAGCATCAAAATTTGGGACTCTCTTAGAAGGAAACATGTATTCCAGATATACCAAACTGTACAAACATGGTTTTAAATATGTGGAGGCCTCTTCTCAACAATGATGGGAACTATCTCAAAACCCAAGTTGCAAATTCCAACCAAAAGCCAATCTGGAAAGCCATCTGTGGTGGGAAAATCTTTTCCTGGGGTGACATGAACCAGATCTTCTCCTCAGATAGGGCACAAATGACAGACCAAAGGGTGATTACACGAAAATCAGTTTGGGAACCAATGAGTTTATTGGGGTTACTTAGAGAGCAGGGTGAGGGACTGCTTACAGGAGTAATAGATATCTCATATTCAAACACAGTACAGCCACCAGAAAGCACACCTAGCATAGGAGAGACTCATGGAAGCTGCCTCTCTGGATCACACTTCAGTTGGAGGGTCTCCAGCACACTGAACCACTCACTCCAGCTTACAGCTGGCAGGCAGGCAGCTCCACTGGAGAATCTCTCCAGCACACTGAATTGGAGTGTCTGGATCTCACTGAACCACTTGAAAGCAATTCCATGGGAGACGCTCTCCTTCCCAAGCAGTTGTTTCCCCTTTATATAGCCTTAGGGTGGAGACTTGCAACCCTTTCCCAGACTTGTTGACTTCAGAGTTTCTGGAAGGGATGTTTGTTTCAAGCTAACATAGCTTTCTGAATCCCCAGAGCCTTCTTTCTCTCTTTCTCTCTTCAGTTCAGAGGAGATCTGCTACACAACAGTTCCTCACCAATGATGGAATTCTCAGGCCTCCCATCTAACTCTGCTCAGTCATATATCTGCAGAACAGATGAAATTAGGGCCTACGGTCATGATATGGAGAAATAAGATCTCTCAAACTTTACAGGTAAGTAACATTGCAAAATTCTTCAGCTATTCTGAAAAACTGAGTATTCATTTGCCAACAGTTGTATTTCTCAGCTATTTATTCCAGAGATATAACAACTCATGGACATATAAAATAATATAAAATTGTCTATAGAAGCTTCATTTGGAAAAGTCCCAAATGAGAAACAGACAACTTGTTGAGTAATAATATACACATAAAATTTTAATATGACAATAAACATAATATTAATATTTTTAATTTGGACAAATTACAAAGGCAATACAATGAGTGTCAAACAAATGACAATTGCAAAGATTCCATACTTCAGATTTTTCATAAAAAAACATGTTCTGACAAAACTTTGAAGATATAACTCACCATGAGTCATGGGTGAGGGCTGAGGTGGGGGGGTGGCAGATTTAATATACCAAAGTAGTTCACAGGAAATATTTATGATGTAATCACTCTGTGACTTGATTCTAATGGATACTGCGAAAATTACACATGTGATAAAATGGCATCAATACACAAGGCGAATTTCTCCATTTGGTTTGGGCATATGAGATATAACGAGCTAGGAGAAACTCTGAAGCTTATATCATACTTCTTGCTATATTTATAAATTTCTGTACATCTTAGAAGATTAATAACACTTTCATTATGCTAGAGTTTGGCATATTATATGCTTTCTGCCTTAATGAGTTCCTAGGACCACATGCTCCAGCTAGAGTGTCAACAGTCCCACATTTGTATGAAAAGTTGACCAATATCTTTTCAAAAATGTAAGATCAAATGGTGTTCTTTAAATTAAATGTAATAAGCATTAGGAATTAAATGGGATGATATAAATGATATTCTAGTTAACTAAAACGTGAAAAATGAGAAGATAATCTGTCTATATATTTCAGAATTGAGAGTATTGCTTAGCAGTTAAAGGTGCTTTCTTGCAAAGCCTGATGGCCTGGGTTTGATTCCACAGTAACCATATAAAGCCAGATGCACAAAGTGGTGCAGATGTCTGGATCTGGTTACAAAGGAAAAGGCTGTGGCTGCTATCTTATATTCTCTCTCTCTCTCTCTCTCTCTCTCTCTCTCTCTCTCTCTCTCTGCTGAAAATATATAAATAAAATCAATATTTCACTTGTAGCTACATTTTAAGTTCTTGAGCCTATGAAAGAAATATAGTAGGACCCTTTCTTTGCCTTAACAGAATTTTAATCTGCACAAAAAAACAATAAATAAATCAGCAGTGTATATATTTCTATTTACAAAGGACACCACAAAGCTCCAAAAATTATAAAGCTCAGTTAAGATAGCAAAAAGAAGAGGAAGAGGAAGTAGGAGAAGGAGGAGAAGAGAAGAAGAAGGAGAAGAAGACGAAGAAGGAGAAGGAGAAGGAGAAGGAGAAGGAGAAGGAGAAGAAGAAGAAGAAGAAGAAGAAGAAGAAGAAGAAGAAGAAGAAGAAGAAGAAGAAGAAGAAGAAGAAGAAGAAGAAATATTTTTGCTGGATTTGGATCATTTCCATCACTCAAATGAATAAAGGTGTCCAGGTATTGGTGATTTTCATTAATTTCCTTCAGTTTATATATCTAAAAGGCATGAAAAGCCAAGCAGGAATAAATTAAATCTTCTTTTTTTTTTTTGAGGTAGAGTCTTGCTCTAGCTCATGCTGAACTTGAATTCACTATGTTGACTGAGAATGGCCTTGAACTCACGGCCTCCCAAATGCTGGGATTAAGGCATGCACTACTGTGCCTGGCCCAAATCTTTTGTCTTCTTAATTTCATCTTAATATTCTAAAAATAAGTCTTTTGAGAATATATATATATATATATATATATATATATATATATATATATATATAGCCTAAATACTAAAGCAAATAACTTTTAATGAATTATTTAAAATGACACACAAAATTACTGATTCATAACATATGACAATGTGGGAAATGCAGAAGTAAACATCAGGCCGAGTTAGACAGCATTGCAGTGTTCATATGACAATGTGTGTACAAGAATAACAAGTGAAAAGAAGAATAAATCAATACCTTAAAATCCCGGTTTTACTGATTCTAAATAATAACTTGCTTTTAAAAGCTTCATTTGATGTTCTTATATATTTTCCACTGATATTTTCTAAAAGCACATGATGTTCAAAGTTTATTAGATCATGTCATCTGCAAGGAGGGATATAAGCAATCCAAATGTCTCTCCGTGGATTAATGGATAAATATGACGCATAAATATAATGGAATATTACTCAACCTTAAAAGAGAAGACATTCTGATACATGTGTATTAATTCCTTTCTCATTGTTGGAACAAAATGCCTGACCAGAAGCAGCTTGAGGAAGGAAAGATTTTTTTTCTTATTTTAATTTTCAATGATGATAACCATCCAGACACTCCTGCCACATATACAACATGTGTTCTTATTTTGTGAGAAAATCAAAAAGACTCTTTGGTATTGGGGTTGTACTTGGCAAATAAAAATTCTTTATATTTAATCTGAAAAAAAGTTTATTAGAGAGTGTTGTGAACTTGGCTGTTTGGTAATATTTGATACAGGGAAAGAACTGGTAGGATCTGGCTTTGCTTTGTGCTAATGTACACATTTTGTTCTCTATAAAATATGCCAGCATGAAAATCAAAATCTGCTGCCATTCAGAAAACTGGTGTATGTGTGCGGGGGAGGGGGTACTCCATATCATCTCTTCAGAGTAGTCAGTAATATACTTATTTTAATTTTCATGGAATATACTCTGATAGATGTCAGAAATATATTGGGATCAAAGGCAGTGAACAAAATTGGAATGGAGGTCAAATGAGTTTTAGATAATTTTACATGGATTTCATGTTGCTGAAGTTCAAATAATACTGTATAACATGCCTAAAAAGGCAGAGATGAATTACATTACCGTATTTATTCTTTCTCTTTCCTTGGCTTCATTTTCTGGACTTGGCTTAGAAGGAAGTAATGGGCAGACAATGACTGGGTTGTTCTTCCTTCCTGTCCATCATCGCCTTACATCTTTACAGTATGAACACTCAAGTTTCTTTTAGAGACTTACAGAGCTATAAATGTAATAAAATTGTAATGCCTGTGGGGGAATAGTTATATTTCTGAAGCTTTGCTGAGAAATACTGATGCTAATAAACATTGCTTTCATAAATAGCTAAATTGTGAATGTTTTTTTTTGTTAAACACATACATCTCACTGTTTCCCAAATCACAAAAATCCAAGCCTTCAAATATAGAAGATTTAAAAAAGCAAAAGCCATAAAAGGTTTCTCATTACAGAAGTTTCTATAGTCTAAAGGACTTGCTAGCAAAAGAATATTAGAAATTTCTATATTTCACCACTTCCTGAGTTTATTTTAACATTTTATCAAGATTTTCTTATTAGAACATCATAGGGTTTTTTAACAATTGCTATCTCTTATATAACATATATTTAATCTTGCTTTTATACTGGCCTACTAAGAGGTAACAAATCACAATATGTAGGAAAGAATAAAATATTTTTCTAACAGGCAAAATTTTTGTCTAGACTTGAGGAAATATATGACTGTGGGTAAATTTAATCCACAAAATTTAGTTCCTTTACCCTTGGTACTAAGACATAAAAATACACATGATTAAAAAAAGGAGCATTTAAGACATCTACATTTAAGTATAAAACTAGATTTTCAAAACACTATCAGTGAATAAACTCATTTAACTACCATTTGTTACATTTCGTTATCACCTTTATATCAAGAATGATGACAGATGGTAACAATACAAAATATAGACAATATCATACTTTGAGCATATTTAACTTATTATGGTGAGGTATAATAAGAAGACCCAACCTAAAAAGTATAATACATTGTGCAAAACGTTTTTCATAGACAGTATAGATATAGATTTTAGGTCCAGGTACATAGTTTTAAGGGAACATCGGTAAAGGAAGATATAATGCTGTTTGGTGTGTTAAGCTTTCCAAAACTAAAACAAGCAACTGAGTAAATCAACTTATGAGCAGGTGTGTACAGGTCACACAATTACTCTCCATGGTTATGTTAGTTAGAAACCTAAACAGTCCTTATTGAGGTAGGGTTCTTCTCTGGGGAATAAGGAAGCCAACAAGCCTGGGAAAGGGTTGCAAGATGCTGCCTTCACCCCATATAAAGGCAAAACAGCTGCTTGGGGAGGAGACTGTCCAGTTGGGCTTCCTGGAAGTGAAGTGTGCTAGGATTCTCCAAGCAGTGATGTCTGCTCCAGGGGTGCAAGTGTGTGAGTCGTCACCTGTGCCAAAGAAGCTATGAGAAAGCAGTCATCCAGGATGGGGCTAGACTTCTTGGTGGGGTGGCTGCAATTGTATCATCTATTACCCCTGTAAACAACCTGTCACCCTTCTGTGTAATTCATCGTCCTTTGTTCTGGGATCTAGGCCATGTTTTTGTACATGTGTTTGTATCACCACAGGGGAATGTTTTCCTGCAACAGGGAATGTGTATTATTATTTTTTCTGACAGGTTCTAGTCCATGGTCACTAGTTGGCAGTGTTGTTGGAGTAAGAGTGCATGGTGGACACGAAATGCTTACGTCTAAGCCAGCAAAGGAAAATCTCCTTCAAAGGTATGCTCACAAACACCTGAAGCCCTCTGACCTAACGCCCTTCATGTATGCTCTGCCTCTTACAGTTTCCACTACTTTCCAATGGTGCAAAGATGAGAGCCAAGAATTTAACATGTGTGCTTTGGCAGGCCAATTAAGATCCACAATACAGCATCTGGGCTTTACAAATAAATAAATAATAAATATATAATAAATAAATAAATCCCACAATAAAGGAATGGTATTTGAGCTCTGGGTTCAGTTGTGAAGAGATTAATCTAGGCTGTGTGTAAAAGAATCTTTATGAAAGAACCCAGCATCTAGATGTGGTCTAGGGTTTCATGGACTACCCAGTAAGAGAAGGAATGGGCATCTGAAGAGGAACCTAGCAAGTAAGTCTGAGTAAGTACATTAGAGACACTCTGAAACAGAAGCCTATGCCTATGCCTAGGAGTTTCATTTTATTATAGGATATTTAAAGGTAAACCAGGTGTGAATGTGTGTGTGTGTGTGTGTGTGTGTGTGTGTGTGTGTGTGTGTGTGTGTAAGTGATGGGGTATCTCCATGTGTAATATTCCCATGTAGCACTGTGCTCTTCAGTGTGGGAACACTCAGTGTTTGACCACTGAGTTGGAGCCTCTGACTGATTCTGTAGTTTGCTGGCTTTATTTTTATTTTATTATTTTATTATCTTTTTTTTGAGCTTCAGCTTTTCTCAGGTTTCTCTACATCCCTGGGGAGATTAGATAACATGTGTGGTTATGCCCAGGTATTTATGTGGGTCCTGGGCATCAAACTCTGTTAGTCTCTCAGGCTGACTCAGGACCTCATTCTTGCATAGAAAGTGTTCTCAAGCACTGACACATCTCCCCAAGCCTCAAATAAGCCTTTAAAAAATATATTATATTCATGTGTTTTTTGGGGGGGGGTTCTCTTTCCACTACAAATTAACGCCAAATACATGAGCCACTTTTTGTACTGGCATTTATATGAGTGCTGAGGAACTGGATCCTGTTTGACAGGTTTCACAAGCAAGTGCTTGACACTGAGCCATCTTCCCACCACTCTTGGCAGTTTTAAAAGTGGTGAGTAAATGACTTTTTCACATTTTATGGGTGATATTTGAAGTGGGCATATAGTCATTCCAGTAAACTAGATACACTGGCAGTAAAAAAAAAAAAAAAACAAGAATGTTGGTTTACAATATTTTGTGTGGCAGATATGAGAGTGTGAAGTAAGGTAGTGACAATGAAAGGGAAGAAAGGACAGGTATTGGAGACAGGATTATAGTTGAAAACTTGAATAATGGTATCACAGGTGATACAATAAATAAGAAAAGCAAGTCCCTTCCTGGTTTTCATTTAAATAAATAAAATTTGGCTCCCCCACCCACCAATCTATATGTGATTCTATCAGAGAGTATATATGAATGGAAATTAAATAAATGGCGGAATCAAAGTAAACATATTTGTTTATATTTGTGATTTTCATTTAAAGTTTTGGTAACTATTTCTGAGTGAAGATGTTTTCTTGGTTAGTTTGGCTTCCTGTAGGATTAGAGGAGAGGTACCTTTTCTAGCTGGCTGTAAAGTGTATTGCCAGTATTTTTGGCTCACCCTGTAGGTTTTGTGCCATGTCACTGCACTGAAGATGCTGAGTCATGATTGAATTCAGCAAAGCGAGGATGCCTGCATTGCAAATATTTATGAAAGTTTCCACAAGGTCAGTCTGATGCTGGTCATGGAAAAATTCCAATTTGATTTTTAAATCCTAAGGTAGTTTGGCATGTAAACTGTCCCCTGTATCTTCACATGTTGCTGATTAAGCCTCATAGTTGACACACATGTGGCAGAGCTTTAGGGAACTGAAGATTTCCTGGAGGAAGGTCTGGAGACCTTGGAGTTCAGCCTAGCTTGCCCTCAAGGTAGCTCTCTGTGTCTGCTTCCTCCTTGCTATTACATGGATGTGACCCCCCACGGCTCTATGTTCCTGTACGCTATGCCTGCCATGATGACATTTTCCCTTGAACTGGAATCAAAGGTAAGCTCTTTCCTTCCAAATAAGCTGCTTCTGTTTGGCTGTTGTGTGCCAACAACAAAAAAGTAATTACTATACATTATTGATAAATTTTACATTTTTTGGGACAGCCCCTGTTAAATTATATCTACATATTTCTCTCTCTCTCTCCCTCTCTCTCCTGTATCTATATCTATATTGCCATAGTCAGTCAAACGCCGCTGGGAAGAATCTTCAAACCAGGCACAATTTGGGGGAGGAAAGTATTTCTTGAAGGAACAGATCCAGGGGAAGTTAAGGAAAGGGTGGCCCCCTTATACAGATCCAAGCAGAGAAAGACAGAGGCCCAACACCTCCAAAGCCAGCCAGCAACTGTAATACACTGTAACTCACAAAACAGGATTGCCAGACTTGGGTTCAGGCTGCTCATTTGCATATATACACCTAGTATTTTGCATCCAATTTAGAAAGGGACAGACCCCAGGAGGCAGGCCAAAGTGCCTTTTCCTCCATCCGGAAAGCTGGAGGCAATTTATAATTATAATAAACACAATTATAATAAATGCTATTGGGGGACATCTATTCAAAACTACCACATATATCTATCTCTATATAGTCATGATCAGGATATTTTATTTAATATGAAAAGTAAAAGTAAGAAAAATATAGAAACTATCCAAACAAAGATACCACTGAACATTTTTGAACTTTCTTGTCTAGGCAATCACTTTATCCACTATACCAACAGCTGTAAAGATTCAGAGGTAATGTTTTCAGATTTAATCAGTGAACAGTTAACAATTTCATTCTCATCATGTCCTGCTTGATTTTAGCTTATCATATGTAAATGTTTAATTAGTATGATGCCAAAACTAAATTTCAGTTTATTAAAATGATGTGCTGGAAAGATTTAAGAACGTGATTTTTTATATACATACAATGACCAGAAATTGAATAGATCTGTGTACCTGGCAAGTACATATTTTAGAATAGTTCAAATCAAATTCTCTCATTGTAAAATTGCATTATCTACTCTAAACATGGAATTTTCTCTATAAGGGAAAAGTCTGCTGACCAGCATTCTTCCTTATCTCTTTGGTCAATAAAATGAAACACTATCCCAGATATGTTAGGACTCTTTCAAGTGCTTGAAAATTGATGTACCAATGTAAGAATGTCAGACTCAAAGCCACTAGAGTTTTAAATACAGGCTCATTCCAAAGTAGTTATCTTCAGGTATGTAAAACATAGAACAAATACAGTGAAAACTTTCAAACTTGCTTTCCAGTGTTCTCAAAATGATTCATGTAATCTCTACAAATATTAGAAGCCCATGATTCTGGTGAGTGAGTTGTAACTACAATTTATATTACCACTTTAGTTTTATCTCTAGTTAATCTTCTTTTAAACAGAGATTAATTTAGTTTAAATTGCTGTTTGACACCATGGCAAACACGCTTGTAAAGTCAAACAGAAAGTTGAGTAAATGAAGAGAAGTATTTTGCATAGTACTATCCTTGATTGCATAGGAACATTCCTCATATTCAGCTGACAGAAGGAAAAATGAGGTCTGGGAAGGGTGACTTGCCAGGCTTTATTAAGTTAAAGCGTGCGGGGTGCCTTGCTACCATTCAGATACTCACACTTCCTTAGCTCACTCATCTGGCATGATTCCATTTTTATGTCCTAAACGCTGTAGACTGAATGAATGCATGACTGCTGTATCAGGAAGCCTGTGCAAAAGACTTGACTTCAGCAAATCTTTGACAAGCACCATTCATTAATCTTTGTTTTATAATTCTCACCAGTATGCACACCCTGCCTTTCTGTCCCTATCTGCAAGTAAATTGGTTTTTAAGAAAATGAAGAGGTCAGCAGAAGATGTTGGAACACACATTTTTCTGTTGAAACCAATCAGTAGACCTGGGTAGCAATGCCAATGGTTAAAGTTTGTAGAAATTGTCCATTTTTCAATGAATCATCAATTTATATTACTAACAATGTCGTTTGGATGTCCAGGCCGCAGCAAAACGAAACAGGTTTATAGAAAAATATACAAGAAGTTTTAGCTTAAAGACTCTTCAGAACTTAAAAATATAATTACATAGAATACTTTAAATGGGATAAAATATTATAATAGATGATTTTAAGGTACAGAAACACATTATCAGAGCTCTCATTCTTAAATCAGTTGATTTGATAACGTGAATGAAAACATATTAGGGATGAAATAAAAATTGGGAATTATCTAAAGAAAATATATGTTGTCAAGAAGATAGAGTTACAGAATTAGGATCTGAGAGATGAAAAATAGATACCTAAGCTTTTGGTGATTTGATTTATGTACAGGGATTGGATTTGAAAGAATTAGAGTGAGAATTATTTTATAGGCTAAAAAGATAAAAGTTGGGACTGAGCGGAAGAGGGGGACAGAAAGATTTTAAGATCCATGGTGGAAAAAAAAAAAGATCCATGGTGGGAGAGATTACTCAGAGACATTACCCCCTCAGCTACAATTCATAAAGGGGGGAAACCTTGTTAGCTCTTGTTCTATCCATAATCCATTGCCATATGGATTATCCAGTTTGCCCATCGAGGAGGATACCCAGGGGATTGGGGGGAGGATAATGAATATAAGCACAATATTTACTCAATCATGTATCTAATTTTGGAAAATAAAGCTAAACAAAAAAAGATAAAAGTTGGAATTCAGAAAGTGCTGAGGTGTGTGAACACTGATGAACCAAGAGACACCATGCAGGTGAGCAGGTGTCTATAGTCCTCGCTGAAACTAAGACCAGCTTCAAAAGACCTCAGACATGAACTTGACTAATTCGATTTGGGGATTTTGTTGATCTTTAAAAAATATTCTGTGAAAAGTATTTCATCAAATGTATGTTTACCATTTTATACACATGGTCCAATTTTTTAATAAAATATAATCAAGTACATAAAACAAGACAACTGATATTAAGGAAAGAATGACAGGAAATCTAGATGAGGAAGGTATCCAGTGAGGATTATCAGACAAAGTCCACATAATTTGTTAAAGTAACCACAAGCAGTATTTGAACTTGAGCATTCTTTCATCAAAATGAAATTCTAAGTTGAAAACTGTAAATAACAGAAATTAAAGACTCTGAAGGGTGGGACTGATAGATTAGTCATATCTAGGATAAAACTGAAAATGAGAACACATTCCAAAAGAAATGCTCAGAAGGTAAAAAGAATGTGACAAATAGGAAGGAAGGTGTGGTGAAAACATTACCACAGTTGTAAAGCATAATCAGTAGAAGGACCAACAGTAAAAGGGGAAATGTCTGCAGACATACGAGATGAAAACTTCCCAATATTGGTGATATTACATAATAGCACTATGAACACAAAGCTGCATAACTATAAATCAATCTCCACTTTGGGAAAAGCAAAATAATTCTGTAGAAAAAGAGAGCTGAGGACATCATTACAGCAAATTGTCAAATTATAGAGCCTCAGTGTGGGTGAGATAGCCTGAGACACCATCTTTCCCCATTCCCTGAAGAAACTGGCCGAGGCTTTGTGGTCCTCACAGTGAATACCAATAAGACCAATGAAGACCCTCCGCTGAACTGAGGAAGAATGTGTGAAATTTTTTTTATAAAAGAAATCAATAAATTAATTTTTAAAAGCAACACTAGGAAGCCATTAGTGTTCAATTTTCATTATGATCTGGAATATTATTCTATCAAAATCTCACAAATTACTCAACATATTTATCCATATTTGAGCAAAAACTTGATGTTTATAAAACATAACTTTATAACACATTCTATTTCTTCTTGTACTTCTACCTGAAAAGTTTATTTATACATGTCATCTCTTTATAATACTAAAATTTGGCATCAAACTGTCAACGTCTACAAAATTCCATTTAATATTGCCTTGGAAATTATACTGAACCCCACATCACTTAGTGGAATGTAGGTAATCATGATACTGAGCCTCTCACTGATGAACACATGATAAATATATTTCAGGAAAAATTTTGATACTTATAGAAAGCTCCATGTTCATAAGACCCCGTGCTTCCAATTTTACTGTTTCAACTTCCCCAGCCTGGCAAAGGGCTCCTTTTCCATGCCTGAACCACAGAAGAAGGCTATCTCTAGTTCCCAATCAAGGAATGGACATCCCACCCTGCCATTTGTGCCCTTCACCAATGTTATTAGCTAGTGTCTTCTATTGGGAGCCACCATGTCTTCTTCCTGCCTGTTTAGTACTAGGTTATATTGTTTTTCTGTGATCTCAGGTCTGATGTGGGTTTTAAAAAAAGCAATGTAATATTTTGCTACTTGTATATTTTTTTTCATAGTTCTGATGGAGTGATGCAGATGTCTAGCCATATAACACTACCCTATTCCTCAGGCTTTTAATCTCAATTATTTAATTTGAATCAAACAGTTGTTATTTAATGATTGACCACAAAACTTATGGTGAAGCTGCCAAATTGTGCAAAGGTAATTAATGCATTAAGAGTTTAACAAGAAGTAATTATGGGAAGAATATTTCCTGAGTTCTTGAATTTTCAGTTATTTCTTCATGGAGATTTTACTGAAAAGTCTGGCTGACTGGGGAGGTTTTAATTTACCATCTCTTATTTAAATCATTTTAAAAATGTTTCTTTATTAATTTTAAAAGCCCAATGCCAACCTGATTTTCTTCCTTTTTAAAATAAGCCTTTATGTTTGCCTGCATATCCAAGAAATTAGTATTTATTTCCCAGTAGTGTCACTAAAATATATTTAAGCATACACAATACTGGCTAAAATTTCTCATTTAGTTTGTTTATCTAGGATGAAGTTGTGGAGTTTTTCACATCATACTATTTTTTAGCTTCGGTAATATAAAAATAAATTAAGCTTTCCTTATTATTCACTCATTTTTAAGGTTATGTATCATCCCCATCCTTCTTTTAAGATTTTATCACTGTCTTTTTTCTTAGTTATAGTATTACCACATTTATGTGTGATTTCTTTTATTTGTCTTGCTAATGATAAATTAAGCACTTTCATTTTGTAGCTTGATGGTTATTGTAGGTCCTAAAAGTGGTTAGCTATTTTCTTTTATATATTATCTTCTTCCCAGTCTTCCTCTCTTCTCTTACTGTTTTCTTGATAAGTGCAAATTAGGCATTTAGCATCCATTTTCTTTTTCTTAGTATTTTTTAACATGGATAAATCTGTGTTCTCAAATGTGGCTAATTTTTATTCACATTTCTTATAGTTTACTAAGGTTATTGTCCCAGCTGCAAGATCAATCTATACAGTATTAATGTTTAGTTAGTATATTTTAATTATAAAGGCATTAGTTACCTTCTGGTTGCTGAATCAATTGCATGACAAAAATCAGTTTAGGGGAGTGTGTTTGTCAGCCACATGCCTCTGGGATGAATTTCAAAATAAGGCACAGTTTATGGGAGGAAAGGATTTATTGAAGTTACAGGTCAGGGTGAAGTTCCATAAGAGTCAAAGAGGCTGGCCCCCTTTCACAGGCCCAAGCAGAGAAAGAAACCCATACACACACACACACACACACACACACACACACACACACACACACACAAAAGGCATGGATGAAAATTTCTCTCCCTGTTATTTAGCATTAAGGTAGGGTCTTGAAAATTATTCTAGTCTTGCTGGCTTCCTGAGTCTCTAGAATTTCCTTCCTGCTCTGCCCTCCCAGGATGGGATGTTTGTTTCTAGCTTCCCTGAGCTTCCTTACATCTTGCCCCCTACTGAGAGGGCTGACTTCTGTGATCCTCAGAGACTCACCCAAGAAAATTAAAAAGATCAAGTTGACAACAAAACCTAACCATCACAGGGAGTAAGGTTTCATTTCAGCAGGGAAGGCAAGGGACATTCCTAAGCCTGTGAACCTCAACTTATCCTATTTTAACAAATATTTGATAAATGGACTCTGAGGAGGGTTCATTATGAATTAGTAAGTATATTGAGGGAGAAAACTTGAGTTATAAGGTTTATTATATGGAAATTAATATCCAGGGAGGAGGATAGCTGGAAGACACAAGCCAGAGGAGAATTGTCCTTCTTTCTTGATGTAAAGGGAGAGGTGGGATGGAGAGAATTTCCATCAAAGAGAAATCTCCAGGGCCAAAGAGCTCTGGAGGAGTTATATGGAAGTAAAACATAAGGACCAAAAGATCCCCTTCATATAAAAGTCCTGCAAAAATTAATAGAGTGAAGGACTCAGAAATCAAAGAAAAATCATAGGCAAAAACATTATGGTGAATTAGTAGTTCCACAGTTTACTCTTTATGAAGAGCAAAGAAAGCCATTGATGAAATTCAGCCCTAATCTGAAGACCTGAGAATCAGGGAAGTCAATGGTATAAATCCTAGTATGAAGGTAAAACAGGATGAGACAAGCTACCTTGATTTCAGAAGCCTTGTGGGAACCCAGTATTTCTTATGGATGAATTTTTAAACTTTATGATTTCTGTTCCTTATTGAAAAGTTGTATTTGTGATGTGAACTCTGACATTTTGTTTAAAATTGTAATGTGAATTTTTTTCCCCCTGGGGACCTTCAAACACCCATTTTTTTCACCTCATATAGTGTTCAGGAAACAGAGCTAAGCATCATTACACCAAAGTTTAACTTGGTGAACCAATGAGTTCATTGGGGTTATTTACAGGAACACGGATGACTCAAAGACCCACCCCATCTTGGATGCAAGCATCATGCAAACTGCTTCTCTTAAGCCCACAGCACAGCTTGCAGATAGATCAGAGTCTCCCCCTCCTCAGCAGTTGTTCACTGTTTCTATAACCTTGGGGAGGCAACTTGTGACCATATTTCCTGAAACCTGTCAGATCTTCACCCTTATTTATTTCTTGAGCCTTAATGACCTTTGGAATCTCTAGTCTTTTTAAAAATTTTATTACATATATTACAATAGGTTATGCAGTTTTATTCCCTTGCCCCAAATCCATTACCTTGGGGCCCTCCTCAGTGGGGTGATGGTATTCACTATGGGGTCATGAAGGCCTAAGTCAGTCCCTGGGGGCATAGCCAGAGGACCACGCTTCAGAGTGGAATTCCTACCCACTCTGTGTCACTTACAATCTTTCCACCAGCTCTTCCTCAATATTCCCTGAGCCATAATAGGCATGTTGGCAGTTTGCTTTAGTGTTGAGTTTCCTGTCGCCTTTGGATTTCTGCATTGATGGGTTTGGACTATGTCAGTCTGTCACCATCTCCCTGGGGCTGGTTGTCAGGCTAGCAGTAAGAGTGGTATTCATGATGTTGCTTCCTCTGCAATTTCTCCTGGGTCCTGGCAGATGTGGTACAAGTGGCACTTCTCATGGTGGGAAGTTGGCTATCTTCTGGTCTTGTCGATGGATCTTTGACAACTTCAGCTGGTCTGAACCCTCCCAGGTCACAGCCTCAGAATGGAGTCTAGCCTATAGGCCAAACTCACAATTGTGTACAGACCTGCTTGCTGCTGATCTTCAGCTGGTCCATCCCCCTCCCACTTTCTGAGTTATAATAAGCTTTCCTCTAGGACAAAATGTTTCAATTCAGAGGAAATTGCTGTATAATTAAAACAGGAATGTATACCCCTTTCTACAAATCTGTTGGGTTGAAATGATTAAATCAAAGGATAAATGTTGATGAGATTTTAAATAACAGAAAGGTTAAGTGCTTATTTGTCTGTATTGCCTCCTAAGAGGAAATACCTCACCTGTCTTGAGGTCCCAACTATACCCGCACAGACAAACAGGCTTTTCCATTGTTTGATATTGGAAAGAATTATCTTCTATTTCTCTATCCAGTTTTGGTAATCTAGATACAATACTTCCAATTTTAAATTGAAATACCTTTTCCCCAAAAACATCACATTAAAATTTATATTAGATATTAAAATGTCAACAATATTTTTGTCATCATGGGGGATAAAATTTAACACATCAAAGAATATATTTTCTCTAACAGAAAGAAAGTGCAAACAGAGTGCATATGTTGGATGAATTTGCAATGTCAGTCATGGCTCCTTTGTTGCTCAGAAGTAAGAGAGTAAAAATAATTCAGGTTCTCCTGTTGTGTTCAGATTTCCCTATGTGTAGTGATATCTCATCCATTTTGCCTTTGGACTCCAATGCAACTTTGATGTTAATTTATCATGTTTAATAGGTAAGAGGTTTGTGTTTTACTTTAGAAAAGAATTGATAAAATTTGCATCGTACAATACCCAAGAGATGACAATGGAATTTTCTTTGTTCATTTTTCTATTACCACATTCTGCAATGAATCGTCAATGAAACATTATGTAGAAATAATGCCTAAGTGACTATACTGCTACTTAGCGCATAGGAATTTGTGACATATTTAAAGACTATGACTGTTAAATGCCTTCAGTGACTAAGAATATGCATGTACTACAGCAGGTACTTTTGCATGGCCATATGACACATATGTAGAAGACAGAGGAAAAATACATAATTTAGTGTTTTTACTCTCTCCAGACTCCTTCAGTTAAAATTTTACAATGAAATATCAGAAGGTTTATGAAAATATGTGGACCAATTTCCACTGATATTATTCTTATGTAAGTTGTCGTTTTCATTATAAGATGTGTGCACTATTGACAGTTCGAGCTGTTTTTTTGTGTCTTTATGCAGAATTTTTCTTTTTTAACATGGGTTTCCATGGGTAATAGAATTATCTTATTTTATTCAAATCTTTATTTTTTGAGTGAAAATCTGAAGCAAGGCATTCATATCAACTGTGGTCACTAATATTTCACATATATGGAGATGTGGATGGTTTGTGTGTACTTTATCCATTATCGTTTACTGTTATATTAAAGAGACACAATATCTTAGGAAATACAAGATACTTCAGATAGTCTTATAGACTGAAAGTATTGGTGTCTGTATGTGAAAACAATGTTGATTTTTGCTGTCACCATCCTCTCATCCACTTATGGGAAGATGGGGAAGCAGGTAGACACTGTCTGGACAATCAAAGTTCATACTTTTAGAGAGTGTCAGTGATGAAAAATGCAGGCATCAAACAAGCAAAGAGAATAAAAAGATTCTGTTTAATATTGGACACTACATTTCTATTTAAATTGTAAACTTTATAAGTAGCATATAAATTATTATAGATTGTATATGCATACCCATATTCATTTGAATGACAATGAAATATGTCCATGTTTTAAATCCTGCTGATGCCTGGTTATAAAAGTTTTAATGTTATTTTATTTAATTATTGAAAAGTCAACCTGCAATTCCATATCTGACCCAGAGTGGCCATAATCTTTTCAAAATTCATGTTATACTATCTATCACCAATCATTCTTTTTACGAATTAATTAAATTGTTATATAGAATTTGAAACACAAAAATAAAGGTATTATAATTGCTGCTATTTCAAGCAAAAGTTTTACTATCAAACATCTAATTAAATGCCTTTAAATGGTTATATAGTATCTATTTTATAAGAAATGTCAATAATAAGTTTTGATGCTATATTAAAATATTGAACCTAAAGTTTCATTTTAATCATTTCAAAATTGTCTAAAATAATATCTTGACAGGTTTGTATTAGAAACGTACTCTAGACCTATATATATAACCTATTGTCTTATAGAAGTCAAACAGTTAAATGAAAGAAGATAAATTCCTCAGAGTATTTTTAAATAAAAAAGGACAACTCTGTTATCAATATATAAAAGATAAGAATATGTAATTTAGCCATTACACATGATTTGAATATCAATAATCTCTTAAATTCTTCAAACTATTCATTAAGATTTCCATGCAGTAATGTCTGTAAAATTTACCATATTTGTGGATAGAATAGGCAAGATAATTGTATATGAATTAAGAAAAAAGTTTAATTTCACTGATTAATTAGAAATTGGTGTGACAATTATGATATTTGATGAGATCTCCTATATTAAAATTATGGAAATTTTCTGATTAAATATCATGAGACTTTCTCTATCTCAAGTAACAGATTCACAAAGTTCATGTGTGTCTTTATAAAAAGTTTTCTCTCATAAATATTAAAAAATATTGAACAGAAAATTTAGCTCAGTGGGAAAATGTTTGTTTAGTCTGTCCAAGGTTGTGGGTTTAATCTGCAGCCTCAACTTTTCCCCACAAAATTGAACATCTATTTTTAAATATACTAATATTTTAACTTTAATTGCTCAGTTTTTTTCTCTTGCTGATAGTGGTGGTAGTTAAGTATAATCCCATATGATTTTAGATTATTTTGTTGTTGTTGTTAGTATCCAGTCCAAGAGTAGAGGTAGAATAAACCATGTTTTTTTTGGGGGGGGGTAACTTCTTCAGCTGAGGTAATTCCTGAGTGTGAAAATACTGAATTTGGCTATTGTAAGAAGAGAATGAGGTGGAAATTCTTATATGTCCCCCTTTCAAGGGTAGTATCTGAAGACAAGCATGCCAGAATTCCCTGCTGGTGCAGGAAGAGCTCACCTCAAGTTGGAAAGTAGGTCCAGGAGGCTGAGGAAGATCAAGGACAAGGTAAGAGGACTTGAGAAAAAGGCTTCCATTGTTTTTCCCTCTGGGACTTGAGTGCATACAACTGCCCTTGACAGAGCAGGAGATTTCTAGAACCTTTTTGCTTTTCAAGCTAGTAAGGAATAAATCAAAAGCAAAGCTTAATAAACTCTCTTTTCACTTTATACTGCTGAAGATTGCTTCTCTCACACATATAAAATCTAATGCTTTGTATTAAATATTTCTTAAATCTGTCTCATCCTCTTTTACATGACTAACCTAATGATCAACATTTTTAGAACACAATTAACAGTCTCATCGCTTCTAGTTTCAATTTTTCTTTCCATAATAAATGCCAGAATCAATATCCTAAAACAAATTTAACATGAAATCAATTGTTCCCACATGTTGTGGATAGTTCAAGCTCTGCATTCTGACTTACACGGTGTGGACCATGCTTACCACTCGAATGTTCGATGAGGGAAAAATTGATAAGTCATTGACCAAAGTGAACAGGTCACACAAGGCAAAACCTAATGGGGTCACACCTGCTATACTCTATTATCCCATCATGATTCCTTTTCCCTCACCTCGACCTCCTACTTAGAATCACTCCTCTATTTTGCCTAGTTTACATCTAGTCAATCTGTTCAGACTCACGTCAGTGATCACTTCCACCATGAACTTCCTGACATCTTCTTTTTAATCTCCACAGCATTTTAAACATTGAGACTTTTGCTTGGTTGTCTGCTTATAGCCCATCTGTCTTTGAGTGCCTTCCATTGCATATGTAGTAATTTGTTTTCATATACTTCTGTAACATGGACCAAATTCCTTGAGGGCACAGAGCAGGTCATAAATAATGATATTTTCTTCCTCATGTAAAATCTATGCCTCTCTTACTGACATTTCATGCGTGCTTTTAGGATTTCAACTAATATTTAAAAATCACTATATTTTACTAATCTTTGTGAGTGGAGGGACTTTATGAAAAAAACACATAAGTGTTGTCTCTTTAAGTTTGTTAAATTACCTTCATAAATATATCATCATTGAAAATATAGGTATATACAGCTGAAATTTTTCATATGGGATACATTTTAAAATGTTCCAACCTTCTTATGTCTATTGATAAATTCCAAAAGCATTTGGCAATTTGAATAGATTTTAAGAAAAAAAATTGGCAAGGTATGATTAAACTTTGTTTTGAGTGCTTATACTTCTACATGTAACTTGATTTTTGATTTTGCGTTGACTATTATGCATACTGTTTTAGCAAAGTTTCTTTAGACTGTGTGATAGAATTAAATGCAATGCTATTTCTTAAGATGTTGCTTTATCTTGCTTCTTTAGTAAAGCTGACATGGTTTAGTGGTGTGATGTAGAAAGGCAAGCCAAATGGCAATAGAGAGGAGAAACAATGTGCAGATCCTATGGATATATGTTATAAAGGAAATGAGAAGAAATGCATGCAAATCAGTAAAATATACAAATGATTCAAAAACTGTAACACTCCCAGAAAAAAAGCATAGATTGAGTCATGGTGTTGTTTAGCTGATGGTCCAGCGGACCTGTTTGAATGTCATACAGTTTAAGAGATTTATGGAGCAGAGCCACAGGAAGTAAGCTATGGAAGCCCAGGCTCTAGGCACAAACAGCAAGTACAGAAGCTTCCCACAAGCATAGGCTTTTGACAAAGAGTCACAGGATTATTGTGGTATAAGAAGATAAAAGAAGAGAGGGGAATTGGAGTCAATGGCTACGTGGCTAAGGTGCTTGCCTGCAAAGCCTAACAATCCAGGTTCAGTTCCTCAGTACCCATGTGCAACCAGATGCACAAAGTGCTATATGTTGTTTGCAGTGGCTAGAGGCCCCAACATGCCTGTTCTCTCTCTCTCTCTCTCTCTCTCTCTCTCTCTCTCTCTCTCTCTCTCTCTCTCTCTCTCTCTCTCTCTCTCTCTCTCCCCCCGCCTCTCTTTCTCTGTCTCTGTTTCTCTCAAATAAATAAATGAAATACAATTAAAAGAGAGGAAAGCTAAGTGATAGTAGGATTAGTAAGCAGAGGGTTAGTGAATAGTTTAGACTGCATGACTGCTTCTGTAAAAGCCATTGGGAGCCTTTCACAAGCTGAGTAATAAGAAAACAGTCCAGAAGGATCTCTGTGGGCCTAGGTGCAAGACATGGAGATAGTAAAGGAATGAAAGACGAGTCCCTGTTTCTTTCCTTGAGAAAACTAAGGATATTTTAGTTTTTCCCCCTAGGGAAAAATGCTATACTGAGAATAGAGATCAACAATTGAATAAAATCATATTGAGTTTGAGAAGCTTATTATTAAAAACTCTAATGAATGTATCTTTGAAGAGCCCTGTCACCAGATCAATTATGAGAACCTGAGGATAGCATAATGCATGTTAAATTATTAATATGCACTCAGCCTTAATGTGTTAACTTTCTCAAGTAATATATTTGCATCTTAATGAAACTTTACTAAACATTTTGACACAGATAAATTGCTAATATTCACCATACCAGGCATAAGATGGACTGTGTGGGTTAGATGCTGTGTTGGGCACCATCATTCTGAAATATATGGACTTTCCACCAATTCAGAGAACACCCAACCCATTGCTTTCACACTCACATTTGCAAAAGTTACACTTATGAAAAAGGAATCCTCCTTTCACCCAATTAATTATCTTTTAAAACCCAGAGACATATTTTGAGACAACAATTTTCACTTAATAAAACTAATAGGCTTCTACTTCAGAATTAAATAGTTATTATTTATATTTTAAGGATATGTTAAAATATCAATGATACAATATTTACATATATTGATGTCTATATCTCTACAATTATATAAATATATCCATATAAATATAGATATATAGATATATAGATACATAGATAGATATAGATATAGATACAGATACAGGATATATAGATATAGATGATATAGATAGATATAGATTATATAAATACAGATATAGAGCTAGAGATAGATATATAGATATAGATAGTTAATGGCAAACTTATTCTCCAAAGAATTTATCTGATTTACTCTCAGTCTAGATTTTAAGAGTAAGAAGTATCTGTAAAATAATGAAATGTCAGGGGACATATACATTTAAATATCAATGATACAATATTTTACATATATTGATGTCTATATCTCTACAAATATATAAATATATCCATATAAATATAGATATATAGATATATAGATAGATATAGATATAGATACAGATACAGGATATATAGATATAGATGATATAGATAGATATAGATTATATAAATACAGATATAGAGCTAGAGATAGATATATAGATATAGATAGATAGTTAATGGCAAACTTAATCTCCAAAGAATTTATCTGATTTACTCTCAGTCTAGATTTTAAGAGTAAGAAGTATATGTAAAATAATGAAATGTCAGGGGACATATACATTTCCTAAGTTTAGGTTAGTGATTTGGTCACTGATTAGTAAGAGACATTTTGGGAGAGAAAAGGTGAGTAACCAGTGAAAGCAAGGGAGTGGAAATTGAAAGAGAATGGATCATTCTCCACCTTCCCCATACACATGTCCAACTCACATGATTTAGGAGACATGTGCAAAGATCCTGTGTGCTTTAATTTCTTGTT
Organism: Zapus hudsonius; assembly: GCA_004024765.1. Lineage (NCBI taxonomy): Eukaryota > Metazoa > Chordata > Mammalia > Rodentia > Dipodidae > Zapus > Zapus hudsonius. The sequence continues at coordinate 1,421 of PVHP010005230.1, read as the reverse complement.
TTCTAATTATGGGATTTTTACCTTTTTAATTTGTTTTTCCTATACATTTGTGTGGCTGCTATAGAACATAATTATACTGTTCTGGTTTAAATACATGATGTTAGACTCAAACATTAAAATATTTGAAATCTCTTATTAAAAGGATGAATTGGGTGTAAAATGATTAGAGTGACGGAGCAGTGATTGAAGGCACTTCTTTGCAAAGCCTTATGTACCTGGTTTGATTCCCCAGTACCAAGTAAAGCCAGATGCAAAAAGTGGCACATGCATCTGAAGTGTGTGCGCTGTGGTAGAAGGTCCTGGCACACCATCACACCATTTCCCCCCCCCTCTCTCTCTCTCATCTTGCAAATATACAAAAATACTAAAACTGGATTAATCTAATGACTGAGATGCAAAAGTTGTAGAATTCATAGATATTTAAATCTACAATGCATTCTTTACATGTGGAAATGTGGAGACTTTGCTGTTTCCTCAAGTATGACAGCACTTATTTACTGTCTCTGAACATATCCAAGTGGGATTGTTGTCATTTCCTACTTTGATGTCCAAATATCCTTAACATCTCCTTTCATATGATCACATAGATCAATGTAGAATTTACCAGGGGAAAAGGAATATTCCTAGAACAGAAGAATATGTATCATTGGATGCTTATTCCTGCCAAATAAATAAGCTACCCTGCCTACTCTTGGAAAAAAGAAAAAAAAAAGAAAAGAAAAAATAAGATAAATCAGAATAGGAATTTGATATAATAGTTATAGTTTAGAATTTAGAAACAGGTTTCATTGCAAACAACTGCATCTGTTGGCAGTTATCTTTAACAATCTAAAGTGATAAAATAAAAAAGTGTATGTTGGTCACATGGGCAGCTGTATTACTCTAAATAAGCTGACTTTATTTCAGATTTTTTTTTAACATCTCTGTCAGCTAGCTCTCAGGAGAGATGGAATCTGGCTGTGTGGAATGGTATTTCCTTGAATATACGCATAGATTCCTTGGTGTGAATCTGAAAGTTGGGCTTCAGAAGATGCCTTTGATGTTATTACTGGACATTACTTTCCTTAAATTTAAAAAAGCAATGAACAGGATGTAGGAATTATTATTTTTATTTGCTACAAAAAGGCATGGAGACAATGTGTTGGAATATTCAAGCTCTGATGACTTCATGGTTAGCCTCAAGAAGCAAAATTCTCAGATTTGCTTTAATTATATTTAAATGAATAAGTATCCAGATCATCCCAGATTTATATACTAGAGTTCACCAAAGTTTTTTTGTTTAATTAAGGAAACTAGCCTCCCATATTTTTAGTGTCCTTCATATTTCATCAGCGAATCAAAAGTTTTACAAAGCTGATATATTTTATTTAAGCTGCAATACATTTTCTGTAAAATACGTTATCTTGTTTCTCACAAAAAAA
>PVHP010005229.1:0-66883 GCA_004024765.1 Zapus hudsonius | reverse complement strand
TCAAACAATTGCAGGTGAACGGGCAGCAGTTTCGACCCAAAGATCTTCTTTCTGTGCCATCTCCATCTGCTCACACCAGTCCATCTTTACGTAACACAACCCTGCACAGGTTCCCAGGACATAGGCAGGCAGAACACAGTAAGCCTCTCACGCAAACTGCTTCTGGCACAGTCCTGACCAAGTTCTTTCTCCCCCTCGTGAGCCAAACCTCACAGTCCATAGTTCTCATTACATTCAGGTCTTTAAACTCTGACCAGAATGATCCAATACGCTGTACTTACAGCACTGCAAGGCACCTCTTAGGACAAGCTTTCCAATCTGTCCACATTCCTTCTGCAGATCACGTCCAAAAGACCAAAGCCACAAGATGAGGGTTCTAGCAGCAACAGATGACCCCACGTCCTGGTACCAAAACTGTTGGGGTCAGGTTTCTAGTTGCGCAGATAGAACCCAAGGAAAAGCGGCTTGTAGAGGAATGGGTTTATTTGGCTTACGGACTCGAGGGGAGACTCCATTCTGGCAGGGAAAACGATGGCATGAGCAGAGGGCTGGACATCACCTCTGCCACAGCACTGCAAACAGCGGCAGGAAGCTGTGCCAAATACTAGCAAGGGGAAGCTGGCTTATAACCCCCATAAGCCCACCCCCAACAACACAGCTCTAGTGAGGTTCTAATTCCCGAATTGCCATCAGCTGAGGATCGATCTATCAGAACACATTCAATTGTTTGTGGGGGACACCTGTATCAAACCATGACACCAGGTGCAAGTGGAGGCCACAAACTCTAAATCCCACCACATATTTACCAAGAGAAGGGACAACCCCCTCACAGTTGTGAAGAAATCATGGAGGAAGTCTTTCCTTCAGACCAGATGTAAAGGACAGGCCACTCCCCCCTTCAGAAATGGAAGTTTACTGATGAAAGCCAGAGTATGTATCAAGGGGAATGCCACCTTGGGTATGAAATGACTACTGCAGACAGATCATAGAGGAGGGCTGATTGCAAAACCACTGGTCCTCTCAGAAGACTGATCTCTATGCATTAACAAGAGCACTCTCTCTAGTAGAAGAGAAATGTGCCACTATTTACACAGACTCTCGGTATGATTTTGCCACTCTGTATATTCATGAAGGACTATATCAAGAAAAAGGACTACTTACCTCAGGTTCTCCAACTTCTAGAAGCTGTATGGGCCCCATGAGCCATGGCAGTAAACCCTTGTCAGGCACACACAAAGAGCCAAAACAAAGTGAATCAAGGAAACAGGTTGGCAGACCTAACAGATAAATGAACAGCCCTCCAGGAGGAAATATTTAAGAAAGTTTGCTTTGTACTTCCTGTGCGCCCAAAACAACCTGTGTACAATATAGGGCACAGAAAGGAGGCAATGAAGCATGAGGCAACAAGAATACTGAGAGCTGCTTGGTCACTTCAAAAGGGAAAATAATTGTCCCAGAAATGGCTGCACCTGGCCTTGTCTGCCCATTAAGTAACCCACTTGGGAAAAACAGCTTTGCAAGACACTACAATGATATCTGGAGGTCACAGACTGGCAACATTAGCTCAAAAAGCCAGCAATGCTTGCCTACAATGTACAAGGAACAATCATAAACTGGGACCAATGATGCCTATGCTGATATAAAAGCAACAATCTTATTTATTTAAACATCTAGCAATGGACTTTCCTGGCAATCAACCCAGCAGGGGTTACAGATACTTGCTAGGTTCAGTATACAAATGTCCAAAGCAGTTGGACTGACTTGGGACCTACACACAGTACCATCGTCAGTCTGTAGGCTGAATTTAAAGGATGAACAGAACTTTAAAATGGCCATGATTAAGCATTGCCAGAAAGCAGGCTCCCCTTGGTCTGAGATCCTGCCATTTGTATTGTTGAACATTCCATAAATGTGGACTCTCTGTGATGATTAGGGTTCTCTAGAGGAACAGAACCAATCAGATAGTTTGTAGGGAAAGGGGGAATTTATTGGGGTTGTTTACAGTCCAACAATAGCAGTCTGCAGGCCCACAGGTGAAATAACTGGTAGCTTGTTCAGTCCACATGGCTGGATGCCTTAGCAGTCCCAATCCAGCACTGAAGGCCTGAAGGCTCCCTGGGGAGCTTCTGGTCATCACTCCATGATGTAAGGCTGAGGAAACTGGGTTCCAATATCAAGGAAGGGTAGGAGAGCAGGATACAAGTGTAAGTCATGACAAGCACCAGCAACCTGTGGGAGGAAGGAAGACAGATTCCCTTTCCCTCAAATAATACAGTCCCCTTTTGGGAGGCCCATTTACAGAGGGCTCACTCTGGAAAAGGAACCTCCTCCTTTTGTCAATCCTTCCTTAGGCAAACTCAGAGACCAGCCCAAGATTACTGTGGATTATAAAACAGGGCAAGTTGAAAATAAATTTAGTCATCACACTCTCCTTTTCAGATTGTTTGGGCCCCCAATTCCACTGCTCTCAAGGGACGCAGGGGACCTCCAGGAGTAAGGGCACACCTGCTTCAAGTGGATCTTGAAGGATTTGGCCAACACTGCTTAGAAAATTGCCAGACAACTAAATTTGCCCCCTCCTCCAGCAATCCAATTTTCTGTACATCCATGCAATCCAGGGGACTGAGTTTAGATAAAAGTCCCAGTAAGGGTAAGCTTAGACCAAGATGGGAAGGTTCTTATCAAGTTATTCTTAGCACTCACTCAGTTCTTAAAGTTATAGGTGTCAAGTGTTGGATTCATTATTCCCATGCAAAAGTGGAATCCTTCCCAGACTAGACTTGGATAACAGTAACAGATCCTGAATATCCACTGCAGCTAAGGATCTCCAGAGGAAGAGACCAAGGTGAACAGGTTGCAGCATCTAATAGCCACAATGCTGGACTCCATGGTGACAGTGCCTTCAGCAACAGTGGACACAAGCTTAGTCCTAAAGGTTATACTTACTCAAGTTCTGGGGGAGGGGCTGTCAGGATCAGTCAACTCACCACCATGACTTTTGTGGAAAGCCCAAAGGATGGATTGTACACTGTCACTCTCAGATGGTGTATAGATTACAACATAAAGCTGTGGTGGGTCCAGACCAATGGTGCAAAAGGAAAAGTAGTTCCTGGAAAATCTATTATGAACACTCCTCTTTTGCTATTCATGGGCATGTGGCACTTTATGATCATTGTGGAGAAGATTATTGGGCTCATCTAAAGTTTTGATCCTGTGCTGATTTTGCCTGCATTCCCACCTTGGGACCCTCCACAGAGCAAGGGATAAAAGAGGTGAAAAGCCTCCCCTTAGGTAACACAAGAGGGTTTGGGCTACAGTTGACACTCACACTCTTGGTTTGGGACTATATGTCTACTGGATATCACATTCCCTAACAATAACCCTCCATCTGTCAGTCACCCAAAAGAAAGCTGTGCTTCCTTTGTGCAATGTGAATTCCTTATGCAACCACTGGGCCCCATAAACTGGTCCCTAAGCAAGGAAAAGCCTGCCAATTTGATCCTAATGGCATGTAAGAATCTCCAGGGGAAGAGACCAAGATGAACAAATTCTAGACATGAGCTCCTTAACATAACTGACCCATGCCTGGGAAAGGACTGCTGGATATGTTTACATGCCAGTCAGGTCACCTCCACAGAAGTAGGAATGATTAACTAAAGCTTACCTAACAACACCAAAGGAACTTGTGTGACTAGTCCGTCTGTTCAGGTCATAGAAGACGTCCAATGTGTGGGCAATGGAAAGGGTTGATCCAGGATAATTAAAGGGACAGTAGTTCCTGAAGGGACATATTTTGCCTGTTCCAAGGATGTTTACACTTGCTATCCAGCAGACACTTATAAACTTGAGTTCCTAGCTCCTGATTTGGATGTTCTTCTGGAGGTTGAAGTCCAACCATGTTTACATTCCCCGAGATCAAGGGCTAAAAGAACTCCAGTAATACTGCCAGTTCTGCTAGGAGTAGCTCTGACTGGAATCATAGTCCAGTGCTGCTCCAATAGGCATTCAGCAAGTCCAACATAGTCAGTTCTCTTTCCAAATTAAGGAAGACCTGACTATCATCCAAGAGAGCACTGCCACCCTTCAGAATCAGATAGACTCCTTGGCAGCAATGGTCCTCCAAAATCATGGGTGGGTGTATTTGATTACTACTGAAAATGGATGGACATGCATGTTTCTAAGTGAGGAATGATGCTTTATGCTAGTCAATCAGTGTAGTGTGGGAAAATGTTAAAAAGCTACTAGAAATAATCTAGGAAAGGAGTACAAATGAAGGCCAATGTAACATAATGTGGACCACATGGGGGCTCTGGCTGGCTCCTTTAGCAGGCCCCCTTAGAATGTAATATTAGAGCTCCTAATAGAGTCATGCAACTAAACACAATGACTAGGTTCATCCAAGCCAGAGGGCAAGCAATAGAGCTTCAAGTGCTATGCCAGGAGTACCAGCCCATCTTCCGGAGATAAGATCATGAGGGATCATAAAATTGAAGAGGGAATGAGACAGAATAGACTAATGTTATCATTGTTATAGTTTGATGTGTAAGCAGAGCTTCCAGCCTCCTCTTCTTTTTCTCCCATGGACTGAAAAGTCCCAGAAATGGCTGGGGGCTGCTCATCTCCCAGCATGGGTAGAGGGAGGAAATGAAAGTAGATGATAACCTGGCAATGGGGTGCTGGCAACCAGATGACACAATAGCCAGGTATTCAGCAGTTTGAAAATGTTTTTTGAAAATGTTTGAAACTTCCCAGAGGACTCAATCTTTTCTTGCCAGCCACTCCTGCTGGGACTTCAAATTGCAAACTGAAATACAATTTTACTTCTGGTAACTGCTTGCCCCTCCCCCCATACCCACACTTTCTTGGCCAAAGAGTACATAAAGAAGCTGCAAATTAAACTGAGGGCCACGATCCTTTGAGACTTATTTCTGCTCTTGACCCTGGGTTTGAGAATAAACCTATCTTCCACTCATAACAGGTGTTGGAGTCATCTTTCCGGTGACATCCATGCTATATTATCATGTGCAAACTGTTGAGTTGAATTCAAAGCTATCCTAACAGACATACAGCTCCTGGGCTTCAGCTTGGACACCATGAGCACACCCGAGGCAGGTAGCCTAAAGCAGGAAAGAATTTCAGGGTGTATGTCAGTCAATGTCAAATTTTCTCATAAGGAATGGTTTGCTCTGATTCCTTCCAGACTCATAAAGAATGAGAACATGTCCTAAAGGAGGACATTTTAGTTTACAATTAAAAAAAATACTTTCTGACATTTAGCTTTGCTTCTTACATCCATTCTGATATGTTGACTATATTGAATATGGTGACTGAATCTCTACCACTGTCTGACATAAACAGAGTGGAAGATAATCCTACATCTCTAAAAATGGCTGTTAATACTCTCTAATCTCAATGTTTAACTAGCAATTTTGAAACAATTATCTGTGATTTACACTCATAATTTGGCATAAGAATGGAATCATACTTATTACAACCAAAGTCACCTTGTATATGTATATTTTTGATAGAAAATGCCACTGGCCTTTCTGACAGCAAATTCCTACTACTGACCTGAAGGTGACACTTTGATTCAAGGTGAAATAAGACTCTCTTTATCCCCTGTATATTATGAAAGAACTTACTATTGCCCTCCAGGGAAGATTTTAAAAATCCATATTAATTTTTTTACTAAAAAGACATATATTAAATATTTGTAAGTAGCATTGCTTCTGTGGGTAATGAATAACTGTTTCCTTCATAGTTTCCTTTAAAAATATTGCACGGAAAATGACAATTAAAACCGAGGAAGTCAACAAAAGTGTATCTGCTCTTATTATGTTCAGAATGTCATAATACACTAAAAGTGATATACTTTTGGGAGAGTTATTTGTGCATTTTTATAAATTCAGGGGAGTTCATGTTTCCCTACCCTGTCTCCATGGTGAACACATAACATGATGTCATAAAAGAGCAATCTAGAATGAATATTTTGATCCTTCTCAGAGGGTAGGATTTGTACCACTACTGATAATAGAGTCAGCATTCCAGTCGTTTCAGCTTTTCTTATTATAAACCTAGAAATTGTTTAGAAAGGAAAATTATACTTGTTTACTTGTTAAAGAAAACTATCCATTATTTCTATACAGAATATTAATATTCAATTTTAATACAAAAGTTTCCACAATGCTGGTGATATTGAATTTAAATGCATTTATAGGAAATATCACATAGCAGTCTTCTGGGAAATGCATATGCTAACATAATTGTTTCAAATAAAATATTGATAAATTGGTATTCACTGCCACAGTATGTGTTACCTCCACATATCTATAGCTGATTGTGATCTGGGAAATTAAGAGCTCCATCATGGCCATGGGTCTTTGTGTCATTTGGCTTTCATTCCTTATTTTTATAGTCTCCCCATTAGGTATTCCTGAGAAATTACTTAACACTTAGCCTTGCTTAGTTTAAAAAAATGTCACAAACTAAAATGTCTTCAGAAAACAAGTTATAAGAATAAGTGAGTAGGATACAGCATATACCTAAAGTCCCCACTGCTCAGGAGACAGAGCCAGGAGAATTGTTCAAGTCAAGGAGTTTAACATCTTCCTGAGCAGCATTATGAGACACTTGTTACCAAAATATGTTGGAGAATCCAGTTGAATACAGAAATGAATATGCTCATAGTATTGGACTGAAACTCATTCATTCCATAAAGATATTCACATTAACAAAATAGCTCAGAAACATTTAAGGAGCAAATCCCTCATATACAAATGCTAGATGGCCACATGTGGCCTTTGAACAAACTCATCTCTCACATCAGCCCTCTCTGCCCTCTCTGCCAGGGTGGTTAATGACCTCACCACTCTCTCCAACTCTATGCACAGTTCTTGAATATCACATACAATTGTCAGCCCTGAAGCTGCTTCCTATCTGGTGATTCTTCTTTTCATTGTCTTTCTTCACTTACGCATTCTTTCTTTCTTTTTTCTTTCTTTCTTTCTTTCTTTCTTTCTTTCTTTCTTTCTTTCTTTCTTTCTTTTTTGGGTTATTTGTTTAACAGGACTAAGTTTTTAAAATTACATATATTCCAACAAAAATATTCACAAGTTTGCTAAAAATATTTTTTAAATTTTAATTTGGGTAAAAAATTCAAAAGAAAAATGATTGATTTTCAAATTATTAGATCACTTTATTATATTTCAAGCAGCACATTTGTTGGACCATCAAAAGTAAGCTTTGATAAGTAGCCCTTTAGTCCAAAACATCATGAAAATAAAGCATGAAAGCACATATGCTGCAGATTCAGTGATAGAGTTCTTTTCTAGCAAGCAAAATTTCCTGGATTTGATTTGATCCCTAGCACTGGTGAGAAAACAACAAACAAAAAATTCCCTTCATCCCCCCTTCATTATTTATAGGATTGTAATGGAGAAAGTTGTATTTCAGAGCTTATTGTTTTCACTTTTTTTCATGAGAATTTGATAATAAAGACCGACTTAATCTCTCTCTCTCTCTCTCTCTCTCTCTCTCTCTCTCTCTCTCTCTCTCTCTCTCTCTCTCTCTCTCTCTCTCTCTCATCTTGTCCCTCCCCTCTCCTCAATTTGCTTCACACACAATTCTGAATGAAAGTTTCAGGCACCATTCTCTCCCATTCCTTGCAGCACAGTGGTGTGTCTATTGACTTTTGGAGTTTGCTCAACTTTTCTTCATTTTAGACGTAACTTGCTTTGTCAAGTTAAATAGTGCAAATTCTTTTTCTTTGCAATGATATTGGATTAGTTTCTCTCTATGCCATTTGGTTAAGGAGCCATGAAAAGTAAATACAAGCTTCAGACAGAAAAGCAGGCAGAAATCTGATTATCCTGAAAAAAAAAAAGGCCCAAAAGCCTGGGGAGGCAATCAACAGCTGTTAATTCAGCCAAGAAATCCATTCAGCGAAGGAGAGTCCTTGACTGGAACTGGGATTTCAGGGTAAATTACATAGGGAACCAAAATCTTGGGACCCCAAAGAGAAATTCACTTTACCAGTGATTTACAAAAAGCTACCAACTGTTGTAGAAATATCCAGTAACAAATAGACAAAGCCTTTGCAGCAAGAGGAGAGAGGAGTTTTAATTTTACCCCCGGGCCCGGGGGTCCAAGCATAAATGAAGCATTGGCCCCAGTTACAAAGAGATTTTATAGTAGGGCACAGAGATGTGTAGTGACATTAGGCATGTAAATTAACAAGCACAAGCAAGCGGATGCCTACATCTAGCAACTCACACATTTACAATGGGTTCTGGAGAAGTTCAGATAATCCTCCCCAGGTATTCTCAGGTCTAGTCTTTTCCTAACTTCCTTATCACAGTTAAAGCAATTACTTCTTTGTCTCACTGAACTTCAAAGCTGTTAGTTTCTCACCTCATGCTATGTGACTGGCCATCTGTGGCCTGCAGGATGTAACAATAGGGGAGGGGTCAGTGAGCTCACACTCATTTTGCTATAATATTATAGAATCTAGCCAACTCAGGAAAGTGTATCTCAATTAACCTATACTGATCTCACTCTCCAATGGAGATTCTGTTTGTATTTTTCAGAAGGCTCTGAGAGAGCAGTGGCTCTTCCAACCCTACCAATGAGCCACAGGCCAATAGCTTTCTTCCTGGCAAGAGATGAGTCACCCCAGACATACCGTGGAGGATCCACATGGAACCCCGCAGGCAGTGATGGGATAAGCAAGAGACCTATAACCACAGCCAATCGGTCAACCCAGGATGAGGCAGCGAAACAGACACCATCGATTTTAAACACAACTTCAAGCAGAAGTACAGAGGCCACTAAAGCCTCAACAACAAAGCAGCCTTAATACTCACCCACCATGACTCAGGGAACTGAGTGGAAGAGGGGGCAGAAAGATTATAAGAGACATGGTCAGGGAGAACATCCAGAGACATGGCCCTCCTCAGTAACATGCAAAGGAGGGAGTGGAACCGGGTTGACTCCTAGGCTATTCACAACCCCCTACCCCATGGACTGACCCACACTGCCCATGGAGGAGGAAATCCGACTGATCAGGGACAGGGAAGAGGGAAATAGGGAAATTGAAGACATCAACACATTATTCCCTTATTTAGTGTATCTAATTATGGATAATGAAAAAAATTAAATTAAAAAAACTATCCAAAGATGCTTTTGGCTTTCCTCAGACCCTTTTTACTTAGATCTGTCAAGAGAAATTAAATAAAAAACTTTATTAATTATTTTTGTACAGCAGAAAATGCTTAGAATGCTATTCAATTTGTATCTTGAAAAAAATAGTCTTTATCATATATTAGTTAGGAAATTAATTATTAATTCATTCACTCATGTGATAACTCAGTATTTGGTTACAAAGATGGTACCAATAAGAAATCTAGGCCAGGGTTCTGGACTAACATCAGTAGTGTACCTGCCAGGGTGTCTAAGGCAAAAACAAGGATATGTTAGGATCTAAAAAATACTGATCAAATTCATTTATGAGGGGAAAAGTAGAGATGATGAATGCACATCTCTATGGCCTTTCTGTCAATATATCTTCTTTGGCAAGAGATTCCCACACTAGTTAAGTCAGAAAAGGAAAGGGAACAATATGCATGTGTTGGAGGACAAGGGAAGATAAGGTGATAATCTCGGAGAAAAGATTCTGCTAAAATTGCATGAATTAGCCCTGTGGTATAGCTTAATTTACCATACAGATTAGCTGTGAGTTTAGGCCAGCCTGGGGCTACAGAGTAGGTGCCAGGTCAGCTTGTGCTTAAGACTCTGCCTTAAAAAAAACCGGACAAAAATAACAACAACAACAAAAAAGATTGCATGAATTGAATGACTTGTGCATTATCATTTAATGAATTAAATATTTAATAGTATGATTGAGTAGAAAATGGACAAAATTGTGACATGACTCCTCACTCAATATAAAGTCAGTTAATATATATTTCCTACTCCATGTATCTTAATTCTATTCTGGGTAAATACGCCTATACTAAGAAGTTAAATAAGCTGATTAGAGAGAAGCAAATTGTAAAGTAGAGATTTTTAGAGGCACTGAACATGTGTGGTTTGGGACTTACATGCTGAGATACAGAAAAGAAGAAAGGACTGTGATGTTTCCTGCATCCATAGAGCATAGTCCACACAGGATAATGACATCCATTAATGCAAACAGATAATGAAAGAAGCCAGTAGTCCTGGGGTGTGAGCACTCTATGTATTCATATCACTCTCTACCTCCTGTCCAAAGCTAAGGTTTCCATGGAGCCATTGTTCTATGGACTTCCAAGTTTCCTAGGCACCTGTGGAATCTCTTCCTTAACCATTACCTCAACAGATACTTACAGAGGATAAAAGGATTTGAAAGGCAGGTTAGCACAGGAACTACAAAGGAGACTCTTTTTATCTTTGGAGATGAGGTCACAACTTCAGGTCTCTGCTAGCTGTGCGGAGGAGGGTGGTAATATGCAGAAAAAGTTCAGAGGTCACACATGTTTTCATATGAAGCTGGTTCAGGAGTGAGTGTTAGATAATGGTAAACTTACCTGCAGCACAAAGGTTCCTTGTCTTGGATTCTGCATCATTTGAACCATGGAGAAGGAGGCTGCCTACCTAGTCAAATCTGAAGTGTCTCATTTTTCTTACTGCCAGTGTATTACGAGGCTTGTTCTCATTGTTTTGAGACAATGCACTGTCCTTAGGAGACCTTTCCTAATAAGAAAGGGAAGAGCATGTTTATCCATTGCAGCTCTAGCTTAATTAAGTATATTCTGATTGCTGGAAAGTAATTGAACTATCTTTGAGCTAATATATAAAGAGGAGGAACACCATAAAAGAAAATTGTCAAAAACAGAACTTATTTTTTATTCTTTCTCTTTTCTATGCAAGTTATTTCTAAGAATTTTCAGTTAATGTTGTCATCCAACTTGATGGAAAGAACAACTAGACCAATTTAAAAATGAGCAAAGGACCAAAAAGACATATATCAAAAGAAGACATAAAAATGACCAGCATGCACATGAGTAAAATCTCATCATTTGCATTAGAAGAATGCAAAAGCTATTTTATCACACCTCTCAGAATAGTGACAACCAAAAATGAAAGATATAGGAGACATGGGGTGCATAGAAATACTTTAATGTTCTGTTCTCCTGACATAAATGGACCGGTGCATTCATGACCCCACAGTGCTTACCAATGCCCCCACAAGAAGAACACAGCTCTGAGCCCATCAACATCTGGACATGGAGGACAGAAGGAAAGAGACTAAAAAACAGAGAAGAATCTACTTTGAAAGAAGAGGGTCTTCAGGGGATGGGGTTTAGGGAAAAGGGGACAAAAATATGAATTAGACTGGAACATGATCAAATTAATATATGTTTATATATTAAACTTAGCAATTAGAAATAAAATAAATTTAAAAGTCAAAAGATAATTGTCAAGAGTGAGAATTTGGGCCCACTGTTGGGAGGATGTATATTAATGAAACCATCATGGAAAGCAATTGACAGTTTCCTCAAAAAAATAAAAATGAAATTACCAGATGACCTAGAAAAGAAAATTTTAATAAGTATATTAAAGAGAAGTCCATACTCCATGATCATTGCAACTTCATTCACAATCTCCATGTTACAGAATCAACCTAAGTGTCCATCAATGGGTGAAAATATGAATATTATAGATATATGTATACAACATATAATATATACCTATATATTCAACATTATTCAGCTTTTTAAAAAGAAATTGTTACCAAAACTTGAGTAAAACTGGAGGACATCATGCTAAATGAAATGGGTTAGCATGTAAAGGCAAATATTGCACATTCTTATACATACAATCTAAAGTAAGTGAACTCAAAGGAGAATGACAGTTATAGGATGTGTGTGTAGTGTGGTTTAAAAAAATGATATGATGGCACAAAGCCTCAATTAGACAAAATGAAACAAGGTTTTATTTGTCTTTCAGAATCAAGTAACAATTTGTTGTATATTTCAAAATCCTTAGGAGAATAAATTTTAAATATTCTTAAGCACATCATAACCAATCGAGATGATAGATTCATTATCTGGCTTGACTTAATTATTTCACATTTTAGAATTTAAACATCATTTATACTCACAAATATATAAACAATAATTTTTATATTTATAATAAAAACCAATTGAATTTAAAAAGTTTTAGAGGTCTTCATCATGTACTCTCTCCTAAATTCAACCAGTAATTGTTATAAGAAAAGGTGCTGGAAAAGTCATAAATAAATGTGGCTCATTTTTCATAATCCAGAATTTTCCAAGTTTTGGTGAATGCATCTATTTTCAAGATAGCCAGTGATATCTGACACTAGTGTTCTATGAGACCTAATTGAGGATCCACTGATAGGGATTAGATTAAATCTCTTTCTCAGATTTAAGTTTGTTTCCTTTAGGCCAGTACAGATAACCTTTGCACAGCCAGCCACAGAGAAGATTAAGGGTAGAAGTTACTGGTATTCCCTTCTCACTGTGAAAAGGAGAAAATAAGCAGTTCACTCCAGAAGTTAGAGAAAAGTATCTAATTACCTTCAGGGTATAGTTCATGGCCCCCTTTCCTGGTTTCTGGGATAAATTATTTACTATAGGTATTCTAAATATATTTTTCAAGATCTCTAGTTTTACTTTTAGGACTAGAATGTCAATGATCTTTAAATATCAGAATATCCTCAAATTATCTTTATTTATGTACATTATGCCAATTCCTATTATTATGCGTATATTCTGTCAGTTTTACATACAGCAAAGTTGTACCACGTGAGGACTCTTCTGATTTGTTCAATGTGTAAGCAAATGCGAATAGTACATATCCTGTAAGTTCAGTTGATCTAAGCCTAAAGAATTGTGGTTGAGTCATTTCAGTGAACCAAGTAAGGATCTTGAAATAGCAGAGATAAATTCAAGACAGGTCAAGTCCTTTGAATTAAAAACCTATAGTAACAGCAACTATAAGTGCATTTTAAAGGCAATTTTCATAATTAATAATTTAGTATACTTTATATAAACATTGCTGAGGAATCTTGGAGAACATAGTCAATTGCATATATAATGCTAATATCTGTGGGCCTTAAAACTTGTTTCAAACCTGGAAAAGTACAGTAATAACTCAAATGTCACTGAGCATTGATTCTATGTTAGTCAGGAGCTGCTTATATTAATTCCTAAAGTAAATCTGTAAACTCCTAACCTCATGTGTATTTAAACTTATGGGAAAAGGGTATAATAAAGCAAATTTTTCATATTTATATGTAACCACTTCTACTGAGTCCTTAATACTCCTGTAAGGCTGCTAGTATAGACAGGGAAGCAATTTTCCTTGGTCTCTCCAACTGCTCAGAAATTTTTCCACAGAGCACCAAATTGTCCTGAGCCAACATACTACCTACCTGCTATTTAAGCTAAGAGTCAGAGAAAATTTCTTCACTTCATCTAAAGAATAGTTTTTAAATCATTGATACATCTTCATTAGTTTCTTAAAATTCCTCTTAGGTTTCATTAAACTAGCTTTGTCATTAATGTTGCTGTGCTTTGAATCACTAGTTGCCTCCAACCATTGGTTTAATAGTCACTAGAAATGGTTCATTCTTAACGAGAAATGACTTTACTCCAAAAAGTCTCCTCAGTCATGATAAAAAGATTTCTTTCAAACCAATAGTGATTCAAGTATATTTGGTTGTGTCCAACTTATTCCTATTTATGTGGTTTGGGATGCTTTCTAGAATGTGTTTAAATTTTCACTGACATAGTCTTTTTGTTGAAACAACCCATCCTTTTCTAGATCTCCCCACAATGTACCTGGTCATAAACAAATCTTAGTCAGAAGCAAAGATCACAGGGGAAAGTCGTGTGATAACAGTGGTGTTACTGCCACATTATACAAAACACTGTGTCAGGAATATGTTGTTAAATATTCCCTCCTTGCAAAGCTTATGATTTCAAGCTCACTTTGAAGTTGGCTTTTACCTTCCAGACTCCTATTCTCACTTTGAACCCTTCTACCTTCATTTTTCCTTACTTTGAATTTGAATTCTCCACTTTAATGCAACAGGTTGGTTAGAAACCTCAATAGGTCAATCTGCACCTATTTAAATTTTTCATTTTAGCTCCACACACCTTCAGCTGTCCAGCTTAGGTAGTAGGACAAAATTAGATGTCAAGAACTTATCAGACGTAGTGATTGCCTCTGCTTCCCTCTTCTACAACTGTTTGAGAGTTTTGTATTGTTCATCAGCTAACTTGATCAACACATTCTCTCTCCATGACAATTGTGATGTGAAGCACTTGTCAGTATTCTCACTGATCTGTCACTGTGCATTCTCAGCACATGTACTTTCTCCTGTGGATTTGTTCTAGGCTTCTTTTCTACCGATTTATTTTCAGAAAATATGTACCACCATTAATAATTCAGTTCTTGCTCTATACAGAAGACTTTAAGACTCACCTCTTTAGGATTGACCTCATTTTTATGTCCTAGATCTTGAAAACTTTCCGTCCAGTATCTTAGTGTCACAAACACACCCTGTCAAAAACAAACTAGTTTCTCTCTGCTCCAAATGTCCTTTTAAAGGTTTTTGCTAACATTCCATTTCTTAGCTATAAACCCTGGGGAATCACTGAACCTTTCCCTTTTGCTGCTCTTCTACAGCTATTGGTTTTAAGACTCATTGATTTTTATGTTTCCTTTATTTTTCATTGTTGCTGCTAAAGCCCTACTTGTCTTGAGGAAAAAAGTAGTCTCCTATGTGTTCACTAAGTTTTCAGTGTTTTTCATATATAAGTCACCTTAGATACAATCCTTGACATATCTTCCTGCAATATTTTCTTCTGACTATTCCCTTCTTGGTTCCTTGTATGATATAAAATATATGAATATACTTTATCAATATACTTTATTTAGGAATTCAAAGCTTTAGGAATTCATTTGGCTACGGTCACAAGGACTTCTGTTTTTGTAAAATATATGTCTGTATCCATATATCAATATCTATGCCTATGTCTATATCTATATATACATATCTTGTTGTAGTCAACTTTCTCTTTGCTGCACAGAAAATAACCCAACCAAAAGCAGCTTGCAGAGAAAGGAGTTTATTTTGGCTCAAGGACTGGAGGGGAAGCTCCATGATGGCATGAAAAAATGATGGCATGAGCAGAGGGATGGACAACACCTCTGCCACAGCAATGCAACTAGTGACAAGAAGGTGGGCCAAACACTGGCAAGGGGAAACTCGCTTATAACACCCATAAGCCCACCCCAACAATAGAGCTCCAGTGAAGATCTAATACTCAAACTGCCATCAGCTGTGAACCAAGCATTCCGAACACATTCATTTGTGGGCAACACCTGGATCAAACCATGACAGTATGCCCCTGGTCCCCACAAACTAATAATCATGCATGATGTAAAATATAATACATTCAGCTCAATTCCATAAATCCCCAGTTTTTCTTTCATCTGAGCCATAATACTAAATAAAAACAAACCCATAATAGCAAAGAACATTCACCCTGCTAAAGATAGCATTAGGCTTGGCAAAAGAGATTGAACCAATACAAGATTTAAAAGAAGCAGGGCAAGATCAAACTCTATCTCCAAGTCTGATAATTCAAACAAGTCTCTTGGAGATGCAATTCTGCCATCTCAGTTTGGCTACCCACAGTCAGTGAAACCTTCTTCAGGTGCTGGAAGCTCTTATTGGCAGCCATTCCACAGTCCTGGCATTCCACCTGGGTTTCCACTACTACCCACAGTTCATCCTCATCGCTCCAGTGGTCCTCCATGCAGGCAATCCAAAACACCTGCTTCACACTGCCCATGGCCAAAATCCATGATGCAAACCCAATGACCCTCTTGCATTTGTTATGCTCCATAGTACTAGTGTGACAGTTCAGGCAAGCTGCATAGACTCCCCTCCCTTGAGTGGGAGGTGTCTCTAGCCAGAGCGCAAACCTAGATGCTAAAAACTGATTGGTCAGGTATAGACCAATCAACTATCTCTCTGATTTAGCTAGTGAAATTTTAAAAACTTCCCTAAAACAAAGCCC
The DNA here is from genome assembly GCA_004024765.1 of Zapus hudsonius. NCBI lineage: Eukaryota > Metazoa > Chordata > Mammalia > Rodentia > Dipodidae > Zapus > Zapus hudsonius. The sequence continues at coordinate 50,789 of PVHP010005229.1, read as the reverse complement.
AGTCTCTCTTCTACATGGCATCCTAGAAGGAGGACTTTCATTTTCCAGGTAAAGGGACTCAAGATCTCCCCACATGTCCATTTTTTCTCCTGATGCAAGCCCTCTATTATCTTTCTCTTTCCTGCCTTTTTAGTTACACAGCATAGATTTTTGTCTAAAACCTCTCCCACATGTTCTCCCCACACTGGTGGCTGGAGAACTCTGTGACTCCCCATGTTCCCTTAAATAAAGTCTCCCAGTATACTTAAACCTCTGGTTGTCTATGATTTTAATTAGTTAACTTTGTAGACAATAATTTGGGTACTCCTTAAATTTTGAGGTGCACTGGAATTTTTACTGAGCATTATCTAAATTCTAATCCTCAAATCACCCCACTATACCAGGTAAACTACTAACTTGTTAAACAAGGGAGAAACAAAGCATTCAGGCCCCTTACTTCAAACAAGTCCATATTCTTCCTGCTGTCCCAATGCAGATCACCTGACCCAATCTCAGTGCTTATAATCTCTCAAATAATTACAGCTGAATGGGCAGCAGTTTCAGCCCAAAGATTTCATTTCTTTCTGTGCCATCTCCATCTGCTCACACCAGTCCATTTCTATGCAAAGCAACTCTGCACAAGTTCTCAGGACACAGGCAAGCAGAACACAGCAAGCCTCTCATGCAAACCACTTCTGGCATAGTCCTGACAAAGTTCTTTCTTACCTTCAAAAGCATAACCTCACAGTCCATAGTTCTTACTGCATTCAAGTTTTTTTTAATTCTGACCATCAAGCTGTCCATCAAGCTGTACTTACAGCATTGCAAAGTATCTCTTAAGCCAAGGTTTCAAATCCTTCCACATTCCTCCTGCAAGTCAGTTACAAAATGCCAAATCCACAGAATCAGGGTTCTAGCAGCAACAAATGACCTCACTCTCTGGTACCAAATCTGTTGTAGTCAACCTTTCTCTCACTGCAACAAAGAACCCCCCAAAAAGCAGCTTGTGGGTTCGATGAGTTTGTTTTGGCTTATAGACTGGAGGGGAAGCTCCATGATGTCAGGGAAAATGATGGCATGAGCAGATAGTGGACATCACTTCTGCCACAGCACTGCAAATAGTGGCAGGAATGTGTGCCTATCACTGGCAAGGGGAAGCTGGCTATAACCCCATAAACCTTCCCTGAATAACACAGAATAACAGCTCCAACAAGGATCCCATATTCAAACTGTCATCAGCTGGGTATCAAGCATTCAGAACACATTCATTTGTGTAGGACACCTGGATCAAACCATGACATATCTATCTATCTATCTATCTATCTATCTATCTATCTATCTATCTATCTATCTATCATCTATCTATCTATCTATCTATCTATCTATCTATCTATCTATCTATCATCTATCTATCTACCATAAGGTTGCTTAGTATGGTCCTTGTGGTAGTTTGAATGAATGTCCCCCAACAGATTCAAGAGTTTATCAGTTTTTCTCAAGATTCCTGGCAGGAGGATGTGTCACTTAGGCTGGTTCCTAGGGTCCAGCCCTAAGGTATTTCTAAGGTGGATGTGAAATTCCAGTGATACATGTGCAAAGAGCTGCTGGAGCTTAAGTCTGGAGGTCCTGCTGGTTGGAGTTGGAGTGTGCTGGCTGGAGGTGCTGGATGAGTTTTTCCCTCTGCCTGGATCTTTGAAATGGGGCCAGTCTTTTCTTGAACTTCCCCTGAATCTGTAACTTTAATACTTTCCTCCCCAAACTGTGCCCAGCTTGGAGATTCATCCCAGCATTGTGTGGCTGACTAGGACAGTCCTTAAATTGAAATGCTCCATGTCATCTGAAGTACATATTTCCTTCTATAATTTCTTCAAGGGCCTCTATAGGGGAATTTCTTCATTTAACTCATGTAAAAATGATTGTTTCCTCAAATTGCATCATAAAATACTTTGGGACGGCTTCACTTTTAGTACCTAATTTTGTACTTTTCTTATAATTTTAAGCATTATATATTTTAACTTTTACAAATTAATGTATTTCAGGAAAGATTCCGTAAGTCTTATTGAATTTTTCTTATACAATATATATCCAGTGATTTTCAACATTTTTGTACATGCTACAGAAGTATCATAGCTCTAAGAATTTAATATTAATGGAACTTATAAATTGTTTTCTATCATAAACTTTCTGGTACAGGATAGGATTAATGTTGCCTCTGAGCATAAAATGCTTAATGAATTCAATTATCTGAATGTGTTTAACTTGAAAAATGTGTGTGTATATTTTACAGTCAAATAGTCTTACAAATTAAATTACCTCCATGAGGTCCAAATAATAGTCTTTGTTTTATCTTTTCTTTTTTATTGTTGTTTGTTTGTTTGTTTGTTTTATTTTGTAACCTTGGGCTTTATTTGGCAAAGTATCACTGCATAAACTGCAGAAACTAGCACACAGCTTTCACAGCATGTCAGATTTATATACATTATAAGCAAAAACTAGAAATAGAAAAAACAAAACTGAGCCAGAAGTTTGTCACCATTTTTTATAGAGAAAGAAAGGAATAATTATGTCAGTGTGTCCAATCTGAACAGCTGAATGTTTATAGCACATTGCTTGTCATATTAAATATCAGTATTTACAAACACCTAGCTTTCACCTAACAGAGTAGCTGATTGTATCTCCAGTATGCTATTTTAAGATGCTACATCCAGAACTTTTAAAAGAGACCTTATCTCCATTTTCGTAGTAGCATCTAATAGACATCTAAGCAGGAAGCATCTTTTAAAAGTTTATCTGATAAAGAAAAGAAATCAGATGAATTTAATAGGGGGAAAGAAAAAAATAGAAAATCCACTCTTCGTCCATGGCCATACCACCCTGAACACGCCCGATCTCGTGTGCTCTTGGAAGCTAAGCAGGGTCGGGCCTGGTTAGTACTTGGATGGGAGAAAATCCACTCTTCATAAATAAATTCACAAAATAAATGTTCCATGTCTTACAACCCCCTTCTAAAATTTTAAGGTATCATGTGAGCATGTTAAAGCAGTAATACGCAAAGCTGTGCATTCTTCTGCTTTGCTCTATTACTGAAGAATTTGAAAACCCTTAACCACACATATTCTGGCTGAAAATAATAGTGTAGGAAAATCCAAATAAATTGTGATGCTGTTGGTTTTCAAAAAGCTTGAAGGACTGAGATGAAGGCTCCACTGTCTTGTTGTAGACTGTCAAGCTCACACTGTATTCACAGTTCATTGCTGCACCACTGCACTTCCTTGTCTGTTCCAGGTAAGTGCATTATCCTGATCAGAGCCGTGATTTTGTTGCTGTCGTCTGGTACCTTGTGGGATTGTGTCACCATTTGGTTCTCCCTGTGGGAACAAGGGGTAATATCAATCTTGCTCTGGACTTCTGTGCCTGGGACACAAGCAGAAGGGCATGAATATCAAAAGGAGCTTCTTTGTCACATCTCTTTCTTCTAGCAGCCAAACTTAGTTACACTCTCCTTGCTATTTTTGAGTTATCACTAGCTCTTTAATTGATCAATTCTTGTAACTTTCAACTACATCCAACCATGCCTTAAAAAAAAAAAGCATAAAGGATTTCATTTCCAATTTGAGGTTTCCATTTTCAGAGTCCACAACAAGGACCTCTGCAGTTTCAAACTGGTGTTCCTACAGAAGTTCTAATGTATTCACATGCCACACAGCACTGGTTGCTGCTAAGACTGAAGAGTCCATATAAAGGATACATTTTGGAGGGAATGGGAGTTGTCTATAACAATGTATCTCTTAAATACTATTTGTTTTCATGATTTCTGTTTGGTAGGCATTATGGGTGAGTGCCCAGGGAGTGTTGATGCCGGATTTCCAAGCTTTCAACAAGTACCACAGCAAGAGACAAACCACCTTCACAGTAATGGTGCTCAGCATTTTCCCCAAGAGTGAGACCACCTCCCATATGGTCACATCCTGGCTCCTGTCCCCAATGAAATCACCACTGCTGCAACTGTCACGGGGCACATCAATCAGATCAATTGGAAATACTTGTCATAATCATATAAATAAAAAGAAAGATTAAGGGCTTTGTTGGTACTCCAACAAATAAGGATAACTTCATTTCTTCCCTTCATATTTTTTATCACATTTATATATTTCTTTTGCCTTATTGCTCCAATTCAGACATCGAGCACTGTAATGAATAAGAGGGAGATAATGGGTACTCCTAGCTCCCTTCATATTTTTGAGGAAATGTTTCATTTTTCCCCACATTTAATATATAATGTTTGATATGGGTGTATGGTATATAGTGTTTATAATTTTGAGGTATGTTCCTTCTATTCATATTTTTTAAAGAACTTTCATCATAAAATCATGACAAATGTTGTAAAATCCCTTCCTGCATCTATTTTTTTAAGCAATATGGAAGCTTTATTTAGGAAAAAGCACAAGCTGCCAGGCTATCTGAACAGGGCAGAGAAATCTGAGTAGGTGTAGCTGGCTTGGGTTTTTAAAGGGAAAGAATAGCTGCCCTAGTTTATCAGACATTTTTTCTAGGGCTTGCAGGTCACAGGTTTGGTGTGGGGTTAGAGTTTGAGGTCATGGGTCACAGGTCCCAAGGTGGGTTTAAAGCTTGTAGTCATGAGTCCTGGGACCTAGTTTGGGTTTAGAGAATTTTCTTCTGAGATTTTGCCACCATCAGCTTGTTTGCCCAGGGGCGGCAGGCCGCCTCCATCTTGAGTTCTCCATTCAATGTTGGGGTCTGGGTTTTGGCCTAACATTCCTGCCTTTTGTTATGAATAAGGAAATGTTCATCTCACAATAACTACTTCTTGCTGACCAAAGGATAGTGACTGTAACAGCAGAGGATGGAATGGGTGACCTTCTCAGGACCAGGGGATGAAGTCGGGTTCAGATGTGGCAACAAGTTGGTAAGATATGGAAGAGGGATAAGTTAGCAAAAGTTGATTAAATTTTTGGTAAGGCAGTGGACCTGGTTCTGGATATATTTCAGAAAACAAGGGTCCAGGAGGAATAACAAGTATTTTTCTGTTAGGGGTCCCAGTAGCTGTAGGAGCCTGGACCATATGATGCCCAGGACTCTCCAAGGGCCTGAAAAGAGTGATGTGTTTAACTGTAGCCACTTGGCCAGGTTTTGAGTATTTTGTTGTTATTTCAAGTTCTACTTTACCTGATTTACATAGTAATAGCACTCCTCTTTTTAAAAAAAGACGAGCTCCACCTGTGTCAGCTGTTAGCAAGTCCAAAGCCTGCAGGTTTTGTAGGACAACAGATGCTACAGAAGTGAGCTGTTCTTGTCACAATCATAAGGCCTCTTTGGGGCCTTAGATTGCCATGCTAAGCTTAGTAGAGAGCTTTTCAGAGGAGAGTAGGCTATGACCTAGCGCCCTGCAGACAGGCCAGTGGTAGCTATTGAAGCTGCTAAGCTTACCCCTACCATGATAGGTAAATGAACAGCTCTTTAGGACTGGTGGCTTTGATGGGGGTTGAGGATGCCCAGCTCTTCTTCAATGTATAGAGTCAGGGTAGGTGCCAGAGTAGCTGGGACAAAGGGACCTGTGTGGATTTCTGGATAGATGATGCTATACAAAATAGAATCACACCAAAAGTCAATTGCATTTATTAATGAATTTTCTTTTTTCTTTGTGTGTGTGTGTGTGTGTGTGTGAGAGAGAGAGAGAGAGAGATGGAGTTGTTTTTAAAGGTGTTTGCTCAGCATTAAGAAATATCTTAATGGCAGCAGTCAAGATAGAAGGGGAGAGAGGAGTTGGAAGCCTGGAGAGAGGATATTACTTTATAAATACTAATAGCTATAAATACAAACAGAACATATCCTTTGTCCTGAAAATGTGAACTTTATCAACAATTCAAATGAATTGATCTAACCTGGATATCATCAGGAACAGACAGTAAAGCAGCATCTTAATATCTGTGTTTGAAACATACCAATTACCCAGGAAAGGTTGGAAACATAACCACAGAGGCTGAAATCATTTTCCTCAGATGAAGACCATTGTTTGAGGTCAAGTCTGTATCCTGGAGCAGGGAATATATATTAATAGCTAGTTTACTTATAAGTCATAATCTTGAAATGTCAAAATTAGACAACTCTTTAAATAAAATCTTGATTAAAACTATATGTTGACACACAATAAAGCAGAATCTGGTCACTGTTGGACTAAAACAGCTGAGCTGCAATATTTTGGTGAATTATTTTGAAAGAGAAAATACTGACAATTCATGGTACATTAATCTTGGATAGCAATTGATCTGATATACAATAGAAATCTTTATTAACAATTAAATGTTATTCATCTTTATTGACAAATATTATTTTATGATTTATCAATGACTTAAATTTGATAAAGCTTAGCTAACAGGAGGATAAAAGCCACGGTGACTGAAATTAAATTGTTTAAATTTATTTGATAAGCCAAATAATGACAATTTGATATAATTAGCATGAACAAACCAAAGACCATCTTTAAAATTTGAGCAGATAAAAGGATTATTAAAAAATACATATAAAGGACAGAACCCACCTAAGATTTTCAGACTAAATCCAAGATTTATAAAACTGGCTTTTTTAAGGTTTTCAACCAAGTTAGTGATGCTTCCTTATTTGATAAGGTTTCAATTTTTGGGGAAACTGAGTTTAAGTTTCACTTATTAACATTTGATTTTCTAAGATAAAATTCTCATACCTAAGAAACTTAAACTCTTCAAACCTTCTTTCACATACACTGGACCTTCCAGTGTTTAAGTGCCACTCTTACTAGGGGCATTCGAGGAGGTGGACAAGCAGAGGTCCTATTGCTATTGGTCCAGGGGCAGGGCCGGCATTGGCACAGGCAGAGTGCCTCCTGGGCACAGAATGCAACAGATGCTTGGGTGAGCACAGGGCCTCCTGTACCCACTGTGCAGCAAGTAATGACGGCAGCATTGCATGCCTTCTGGGCCCAGAGCTAGCTGAGCAGAGGCTCGCACACAAAGCTGTCTTCGCAGGCCTCTGTTGCCCCTTTGCATATGTGCATGTATACACATCCTATTTTGCCATGAAAAATGAAACCTTTTTAAAGTTGACACAGGCAAATCATACTAGGCTCAATGGCATTAAAGGAAAAACTAGAATAATTTCTTTTTTTGGAATGTTTTCCCCTCTAATACTCTTGCATTCTTGATGTTTATAAAGAATTCTATTAGAAGTTCATAGCTGAAAGTGTCCCTCATGTGACCAGGAAGTTTGTACAATTATTTTCCTTCACACACGAGTCTGTACTTCTTTTCCAACTAGGCTCACGCAGCCCCTTTTAAGCCTGAGTTGAGTTTACTGGTTTGGCTTCCCTAGGGATTTCCCGTTTACTTTGTCCTTTATCATCAAGAAAGCAAATCTGTTTCAATGTGTCAGAAGGAAAGGGTTCCTTTTTTGCATGACAGATACATCCATTAGTCAGTTAAAGAAATTTCAGAATGATCTATATCCCTTTCTCCTACCTGATGCACTCTAATTCATCTACCCCATCATCTTCTGAGAGCTCTTACCCTTCCTCATTAAGACATAATCTCACAAATCAAGTGAAGCACCTTCAAATTCCAATGTAAACTTAAATGAAAGCAGAATCCCAATTCAACTGATACCTGAACCACCTGACTCACTTCCAGTTTTATGGGTATCTGCCAATTCCTTGCTATAACTTCTTTCAAAACCTTATTATTCACAGACCCCAGCTTCAATCAAAGGAAACAGAAATACTATCAGACTTGTGGTATCCTCTTTGTCACCAGATAATTAATTCATGTGAGTTTTCTTCTATCTCAGTTAATTGCTGCACTGTAGATGAGGTAAGTGGTTTAAAATCAATCTTAACATAAAAACTCTTCCAGGAGCTCTTGCTCAGGATAATTTTGAGTACTCCCTTCTTCACAGTGATGCCTATTCTAAATCACAGATATGATGCAGCTATTACAAAGTTTCTGAAGTTCAATGCATATCTGTTTCACTCTTTTGAAGAACTTTATCATGATAACCACTTCTCTCAAAAAACCTCATAGTCTTTTAGTTATAGTACAATGACCATGATTTCCATGCCATTCATTGTACTCAGGTGTCTAGATACAGGGATACCCAGGGAATCTTCTATTATCATGTGTTATTTTATGCATCAACAGACAGACAATGCAATTGCTTTGGTCTAGCCACACTCCCTGTTTTGAAGCTGGAACTTTACAACACCATCAATAGAGACACATTGCTATTGCACATGGCTTGGATCAGTGTAGAAAATGTGTGGTATGTCTATGACCACAGATGTCTCCCTTTGATGTCTAGAAAGTGCATCTATAGTCATAGACCAGTCTCAACATGGGATGTTTCATAATTATAATTCAGGCAAAGTTTTCTTAAAGATCCTCTGGTGGTTTGAATGTAAATACCCCATAGCTTCAATTATTATTTTCTTTTTGCATTTCCTTGTTTATATATATATATATATATATATATATACACATATACATACACACACATATATATGTACATATATACACACATACATATACATATACACATATGTACATATATACACACATACATATACATACACACACACATATATATTATAATAGGTTACGCACTATTATCCCCTCACTCCAACTCCCATTACCCTGGGGATCGTCCTCAGGAGGGTTGTCATGGTAGTCACTGTGGCATTTAAAGGCCTCAGTCAATCCCTATAAGGATGGTACAGGATCATGCTTCAGAGTATTCCTACCTACTCTGTGGCTTTGGCAATCCTTCTACCTCTTATTCCACAAAGGTTCCTGAGACATAGGAGGCCTGTTGGCAGTTTAATTTAGTGCTGAGTTCTTTGTAGCCTCTGGATTTCTGTTTGCATAGGTTTTGACTATCCTAAGTGTCTTTCACTGTCACCCTGGGGTTAGCAGTAAGGGCTGTGTTCATGATGTGATTTCTTCTGCAATTTCTTCATGGACCCCAGCAGATGTGGTATCTACTAGCAGTGAAAAGTCTCACAGTGGGCAGTGGCCTATCTTCTTGTCCTATCAATCAATCTTTGCTCTCCTGCGTTTTCTCTGCCATCTGTAAAATAAAATAATTTCTCCAACCAAGCACAAGAGCAATTCGGGTAAAAGGAGTCTGTGCTTGTAAGGTTAAGCTTTTCCCACCTTCTGTCCAGACTGTCCCCTCCCCCCTTACTGGTGGTTATTTCTTATAGAATGCTAGTCAGAATGAGGGTTTCCATGGAGATGATTCTTAAAGCTATCTTAACATTTATGCAGTTCCCTGCCCACTCTCTAACCCTCCAATCCCTTCCTATTCCCAACATTACAACTATCCCCCAACTCCTCAGGAAACCCCTCCATTCTTCATACCTTATTTTTTCTCTTTCCTGGTCTTACTCAAGTTTTATGCCCATATTCCTGGAGTTACATACCATTTTCACTCAACTCTACCTAATCCTAGTTAGGAACCTCATGAGAGTGCATGCAGCATCTGTGTCCATGTGACCTTGCTTAGAATGATTTTAACCCACCTCCATCCATTTTCCTCAAAATTTGATTATTTCATTTTTCCTTAACTATATGTAGAATTCCATTGTGTTCTTCATTATCCATTCATCAGATAATGGGCATTTTGGCTGATTCAACAAACATGGTTAAGTAGTAAAGAGTGTGGAGTCCTTAGGTTATATGGCAAGAAGTATAGCTAGATCAAATAGTAGATCTATTCTCATCTTTCTCAGGAGTCTCCGTGATGATTTTGAGAATGGTGGTACCAGTTTTCACTCCCATCAGCACTGACTGAGGGTTCTTCCTTCGGCACAGCCTTGCTGGTATGTATTGTCATTTGATTTTTTGATATAGGCCATCCTGACGGGAGTAAGATGAAATACCAGAATCATTTTTCTTTTTTTTCCTTTCTTTTGCATTTCTCTAAAGACTAAAGAAGTTGATCATCTCCTTCTGTGTGTAACAGCCATTTACATTTCTTCCTTTGGGAATTCTCCATTCAATTCCCTACTCCATCTTTTGATTGGGTTGTTTGACTTTTTTTTTTTTTAGTTGTTTAGTTTTTTGAATTCTTTGTAGATTCTAGATATTAGATCTTTGTTGGAGGTATAGGTCATGAAGATTTTCTCCCATTCTGTGCAATGGCCATTGAATTTGTTGATGATTTGCATGTCTGTACTGTAGCGTTTTTAGATTCATGAGGTTCTAGTGGTTGAGTGTTGATCTAATTTCTGCGTCTACTGGTGTCTTATTCAGGAAGTCTTTCCCTACACCTAGATCATGGAGTGTTCTCCCAATTCTTTCTTCTCAATACTTTTAGAGTTTCAGGTCTCACATAAAGGTATTTGGTCAATTTAAAGTTGACATTTGTGCAGAGTGAGAGAAGTAGATCTAATTTTATTCTACATATGCTCATCTAATTTCTTCAGAGACATTTGTTAAAGATGAAATGTTTTCACCAGTGTGAATTTTTGGCCCCTTTTTCAAAGATGAGGAAGATCTGGTTGCTTGGATTTGGAGATGGTTTTATTATATTCCATTAATCTAGGTGTCTGTTTTTGTGCCAGTACCAAGCTGATTTAGTTTCTCTGGTTTTGTAATATATCTTGAAATAAAGTATGGTGATGCCTCCAGACATATTTCTTTTGCTGATATTTTTGGCAATCTGAGACCTCCTGTTCTTCCTTATGAATTTGGAGACTAATTTTTCTATGTCTGTGAAGAATGTTACTGGAATTTTCAATGGAAATGCATTGAATTTGTATAATGCTTTTGGTTAGATGGCCACTTTCATCATACTGATTCTCCTAATATATAAGTATGGGAAGCCTTTCCATCTTTTTTATCCTCTTTAATTTCTTCTTTCAGTTGGGAGAAGTGAGAGTTTGTGAAAGAAGCGTAAGGAATGGGGGGCAGGGGATGACTTAAGCATGAAGCTAAACCAAAAATGATTTGAAATCATAAAACCCTCACTTGCATACTGTAACATATTGAAAAAGTAGTGGGCATAGTCTGGCAAGAGGGGCCATGAATAGAAGGGGAGAGAGTCTAAGCCCATGAAAAATTGATCAGTCCTGCAACTCCTGGCCCCAGTCACTGTATCCTTCCCTGAGATATTGACCAAAGTGACCCATGAGGTCCCAAAAACGAGACAGGATCTGTCAAAGCTCTTGAATACCCACCTAAGGCCAGAGGTAAGATGCTGTTGCTGAAGAAACCACAGAAAGCCATTTATGAGCACTGAGAGAACCTGTGAGCTTCAGAATGGTAACCAGCCCCATATGGTAGTGCAGTGCTGGAAGGCACTACATAAGCTTCCAGGGGAAACTGGTTAATGATAGTTGGAGTAAACAGAGACCACACAATTGTAATAAATTCTATTGGGGGACATTATTCAAACTACCACAATCCACCCCTGGCCCCCAATAGAATTATAAATATCTATATTATGTTTAGTCCATCATTAAAGGTCCCACAGTCTTTATCAACTTTAAGGCTGTTTTAAAGTCCTAAGTCCTATCTGAAAGTTAAGATTGTCTTTTAACTCTAAATTTTGTAAAATCAAAACAAGTTAAAACTTTTAACATAAAATGGCACAGAGCAAACATTCCCAACTGCTATGAGGTATAACAAGGAAAGACAGGGCCAAGGCAAAATCAACAAATATTAGCAAATATCCACATCTGCAGTTTAAGTCCCACAGCACAACCAGTGCGGATTTTTCAATTTTGTCCCTCCAGCTTGGCTGAGTAGCTAGGAAAACTTCCATACCAAGCCAACAGTGCTCCATGGTAGTCCTTGCACAGTCCTGGTATGTCCAAAACGTCTTTGGGTCTCCATTGCGAACCACAGTCCAACTTCCAATGGCTTCACTTGCCAATCAGGGACTTCACGCTCTATTCCAAATACTGAATTTCAACAGCAGCTCCTGGAACCCTGTGCACTTCATGACCTACTCCATGCATGCATTTCTCATGCTTCCAAAAGCTGTACCAGGTATGCAGGACATAGCCATGTTGTCAAGTCAGGGACAAAAAAATGTGACCTTGAAGAGCAGATTCCTTTCTTTCAGGGATTCCCTTTCTAAAGAGTTTGCACAGTCCATCTTTCTGTCCTTCCTGGGTGGAAACACCTCAGGCATTTCTCCATACATTGTTTCAATGTAAAACAGTTGGGCCATAGTCAAAAGCCAGTCTCTGGGCCAGTGAGTTAAACTTGCTTTGGGGTTTTTCCAACTTTAAATCTTAAATCTCAGTCCCATGTCTGTAGCTAAGCACATAGTCCATTTCTTAAATTCAGCCTTGGTCAAACTCTCTGGGCATGGGCAGTAGGATGCATCCACCCCTTGACCCAGGCACACACTTCTATTAAAGTTTTCTGCAGTCTCTCCTTCCCCCTTAGAAAATTCACAAGCCAAGTCTCCAAATGCAATTCTCTCTGCACTGAGCATTTCCAAATTCTCACCAGAATAGTCCACAAAACTTGGCTTACCACTCTGGAAGGCATCTTCAGTTGCAAGTACTAAGTCCATGTCCATTCCTCCAACACACAAGTTCCAGAAGATTAAAATCCATATGGTCAAATTCATCTCAGCAAATCACCCCACACTCTGGTACCAAATGTGTTGTAGTCAGGCAGATGGGGCTGGGATGAATCTCCAAACCAGTCACAATTTGGGGGGAGGAAAGTATTTATTAAAGGATCCAAGGGAAGTTAAGGAAAAAAGGCTGGCCCCCTTTCACAGATCCAAGCAGAGAGAGAAACAGTACCTCCAGAAGCAAGCAAGCAAGCACACTCCAAAACTAGCAAAACAAGTGGAACTCTAGGCTTGAGCTCTGTGATGGTTATGTTTTGTTGTCAACTTGACCTTTTTTAGTAACTCTTGGGTGGGTCTCTGAGAATGTTTACAGGAAGGCAGCCTCTCAGTAGGGGGCAGGATGTAAAGAAGCTCAAAGAATCTAGAAGTAAACATCCTTTCTTATGTAGGCGGTGCAGGAAGAAAATTCCAAAGACTCAGGAAGCCATTAAGTCTGGGGTAGGGCTGCAAGACCTATATAAAGAAGAGATTCTCTCCTTTGTGCTCCTGCTTGTTTTCTGTTCCTTGTGTATGGTGTTGGTGGTGGGTTTCTCTCTGTGTTTGTACCTGTGAAAGGGGAGCGGTCTCTTTTGTATTCTGGAACTTCACCTGTATATATAGCTACAAATAAATCCTTTCCTCCCAAAAACTGTGCCTGGTTTTAAGATTCATCCCAGCAGCTTGTGGCTGCCTTTGATAAGCTCAGACTGCTTTTAACATATGTATAGCTAGAATTACAGACCCACCTCAGAAACACCTTAGGGTGAACCCTAGGATCTGGCCAAGGTGACACTTCCTCCAGCCAGAAGCCTGGAGACAATTCACAACTTAATAAACACAATTATAATAAATTCTATTGGGGGATATTATTCAAACTACCACAGACCCCAACACATTATTTGCTCTTTCAGTATGTAATGTATGTATGTAAATATGGATAATAAAGATATAATTTAAAAAAATTCTTCTTTCATTATTTATAGGTTTTCTTTGTATAGGTCTTTTACTTCCTTGGAATCATGGTTTGATCCAGGTGTCCCCCATAAACAAATGAATGTGCTCTCAGTGATCGATCCTCATCCGATATCAGTTCGGGAATTAGGACCTCACTAGATCTGTATTGCTGGGGGTGGGCTTATAATGGGGGTTATAAGCCAGATTCCCCTTGCCCATGTTTGGCACACCTTCCTGCCACTGTTTGCAGTGCTCAGGTGGAGGTGATGTCCACCCCTCTGGTCATGCCATCATTTTCCCTGCCAGGGTGGAGTCTCCCCTCGAGTCCAAAAGCCAAGTAACCCATTCCTCCACAAGCTCTTTCTGTGCAGTAACTAGAATGCTGACTACAACAGTTTTGGTTCCAGGAGTGGGGTCATCTGTTGCTGGTAGAACCCTGTTCTTGTGGCTTTGGTCTTTTGGAAGTGATCTATAGAAGGAATATGGAAGGATTTGAAATCTCATCCTAAGAGACACCTCACAGTGCTGTGAGTAAAACTTGACAGACCATTCTGGTAAGAGTTAAATGACCTGAATGCAATAAGAACTATGGACTGTGATGTTTGGTTTACAAGGATGAGAAAGAACTTTGTCAGGACTGTTCCAGAAGCAGTTTGTGTGAGACGCTTACTGTGTTCTGCCTGCCTATGTCCTGGGAACCTATGCAGGGTTGTTTTACATAAATATGGATTGGTGTGAGCAGATGGAGATGGCACAGAAAGAAAGATCTTTGGGCCAAAACTGCTGCCCGTTCACCTGCAATTGTTTGAGAGATGACAAACATTGAGACTGAGCCAGCTGGTCAGCATTGAAACAACAGGAAGAATGAGGACTCTTTGAAGTAAGGGGCCTGAATGCTCTGTTCCCCCCAGATTAACAAATTGGTTACCCACTTGGTTTTGTGGAATATAACAAATGCAAGCTTCCCCTTGCCAGTGTTTGGTACACCTTCCGGCCACTGTTTGGAGTGCTGTGGTGGAGGAGATGTCCACCTCTCTGCTCATGACATCGTTTTCTCTGCCATGATGGAGTCTCCCTTTGAGTACATAAGCCAAATTAACCCCATTCCTCCATATGCCACTTTTGCTTTGGTTCTTTCTGTGCAGCAACTAGAAAGCTGGCTACAACACTTGGTTACTGATATTCCAAGGTATTTAATATTTTGTGGCTATTAAAAACTGGAAAGCGTGACTTATCTTTTTCTCCATGTGTTTATTTTGGGCATATAAGAATATTACTGATACTTTGTATTGATATTGTTTCACTTTACTAAAACAAATTATCATCTTTCAAAGTTTTTTGGTAACTGATATATAGATTAGGCCATAGGCAAATATGGCTACTTTGAGTTCTTCCTTGCCAGTTTGTATCACATTTATTTATTTCTCTTTTCTTATTGCTTGTGCTAAAATTTCAAGAACTATGTTGAAAATCAATGTTGAGGGTAGGCACCCCTGTATGTTTCCAACATTAATGGGAACACTACAAGTTTTTCCCCATATGATCTGGGCCTTAGGTGAATTAAAAACTAGTCTCTATTATGTTGAAATATGTTCCCTAGTTTCTCTAGTGTTTTAATCATAAAGGGGTATTGTA
Source organism: Zapus hudsonius (assembly GCA_004024765.1). NCBI lineage: Eukaryota > Metazoa > Chordata > Mammalia > Rodentia > Dipodidae > Zapus > Zapus hudsonius. The sequence continues at coordinate 35,603 of PVHP010005229.1, read as the reverse complement.
TTTTGTTGAATGAAGGCTTTTATCTGGATCTATTGAATTAATCACATGATTTTAGTGTTTAAGTATATTTATGTGGAGAATTTAATTGTTTTCTATATGTTGAACCATCCTTATATACCTGGGATGAAACCTACTTGGTCAAGGTGGATGGTAGTTTTGATGTGTTTTTGAATTTGGTTTGTGAGAATTTGTTGATAATTTTTGCATCTAAGTTCATTGGGGATGTTGTAGTCAGCCACACGCCGCTGGGATGAATCTCCAAACCAGGCACAATTTTGGGGAGGAAAGTATTTATTTGAATAACAGATCCAGGGGAAGTTAAGGAAAGGTTGGCCCCCTTATACAGATCCAAGCAGAGATCGAGGCCCAGCACCTCCAGAAGCAAACAAGCAAGCACACTGTAACATTGAAATTCACAAAATAGCAGAATTACCAGACTTGGGTTCTAGCTGCTGTTTTGCATATGCATCCTTAGAATTTTGCATCAAATTTAATTACCTCAGGGCCAAACCCCAGGAGGCCAGGCCAAAGTGACACCTCCTCTAGCCAGAACTGGCTGAAGACAATTTACAATCATAATAAACCTTTGATTCTATTGGGGGACATCTATTCAAACTACCACAAGGAATATGTTCTATTTTCATTTGGTCATTGTGTGGTTTAGGTATGAAATTAATGTCGGCTTCATTGAAGGAGTTGCTTCATTGAAGGAGTTTAGAAGTTTATTCTCTTTGCTAATTGTGTGAAATAATTTGAGAAGTAATTTTAGTTCTGGAGTGAAAGTGAGTCTATATGGGCCTAGATGTTTGTTGTTTGGAGTTTTATCACTAAATTCTCAATTGTGTTTGATGTAATGGGTTCATTGTGGAATTGTATCTCTTCTGTATTAAGTTTTAGAGGTGATATGAGTTAAGGAATTCATCCATTTCTTCCAGATTTTCCAATTTTGTGCATTGTAGGTTTTTGAAATATGCATTGATGGTTCTTCCAATTTCAGTGGTATCAGTAGTTTCTCTGTTTTCATTTTTAATGATGAACTGAGTCTTTTCTATTTTTCTTTTGATCAGTTTGACCAGCGGTTTATCAATGTTATTTTCTTGAAGAAAAAAAATCACTCTTCGTTTCTCCAATTTTTAATTTTTATTTCTAATTGATTTATTTCTGTTTTTATCTTGATAATTTCTATATGGTACTTTTGGGCTTGGACTGTTCTTGCCTTTCCAGCACTTTCAAATGAATGCTTAATTTATTTATTTGAGATCTTTATGTTTTTGTAACATAGGCAATTAGTGCTGTAAAGGTCACTCTTGGAATTGACTTCAGTGTGTCTCAGAATTTCTGGTACATTTTATTTTAAATATATGGATTTTCTTTCTGATTTCTATACCTCATTCAATCTTTATTGGTGACTTGTTCAGTCTCCACGAGTTAGCATGTTTTCTGAGGTTACTGTTAATTTCTAGCTTTAATGCATTAGAGTCAGATAAACTGCAGGGAATTATGTCAATATTTCTGAATTTATGGAGACATGCTTTATGGCCTGATATATGGTCTATTTTCGAGAATGTTCCTGGAGCTGCTGAGAAGAATATGTATTCAGTAGAATTAGGGTGAAATATTTTGTAGATGCCTGTTAAATTCATTAGCTCCATTATTTCTCTGTTTACTGCTTTGAGGATCTATGTATTGATAATAACGAGGTATTAAAGCCTCCTCCTATTATTGTATTTTGATTTATATGTGTTTTATTATCTAGTAAATTTGTGTTATAATATTACGTGTCCCTGTGTTTGATGCTTATATTGTTTCTTTAATGAGTATGAGATGGCTGTATCTATTTTGACTTTTTTTGTTTTAAAGTCTATTTTGTCTGAAAGCAGTATAACTACATCTGTTTGTTTGTTGTTTCCATTTGCTTGATATCTTTGTTCAACCTTTCACACTTAGGTGGTACTTCAGAGTTATAATTGTGAGATGCGAGTTAATCCCTGTCATGTTGAATGTTTTGTGCAGTTTGGTGTTTTATTGAACTTTGGATGCTTTTATATCCACTGTAGCTTTTTTTAAAAAATATTTTATTTATTCATTTTCAAGGAGAGAGAGAGACAGAGAGAGAGACAGAGAGAGAGAGAGAGAGAGAGAGAGAGAGAGAGAGAGAGAGAGAGAGAACACCAGGGCCACCACCTTGTGGGTCTGGGTTATGTGGGACCTGGGGCCTTAGGCATTGGAGGCAAGTGCCTTAACTGCTGAGCCATCTCTCCAGCCCTATCCACTGTAGCTTTGATTATTTATTTTTCTCTCCCCATATGCTTGTTGGTTTGTCTCTGGTTGTGAAGTGTTCCATATAGTATTCTCTGTGCTCATGTAATCATTCAGCTACTATATATTCTGAAAGGTTCACCATTCCTCTTCTATTTTGAGGGGAAGTTTTGCTGGGTATAGTAGTTTTGGTTGACAGCCATGATCATTTAACTTGTGATAAAGTCTATTCCAGGTTCTTCTAGCTTTAATAGTTTCCATTGAAATGTCTGAGGTAAATCTGATGGGCTTACCCATGAATGCAAAGAGTTGTTTTTCTCTTACATCTTTCTGTATTCTCGCATTGTTTTCTGTGTTTAGTGTTCTGATTATTTTATATGACATGGGATGTGTCTTCTCTGGTCCTCTGTATTTGGTGTTCTATGTACGACCTGTTCCTGGATTAGTCTCTATTTTGTAATTTTTGGAAAAAATTTCTTCAATAATTTTGTTGAAGATATTATGTATGCCTTCAGCCTTTATTTTTCCCCCTTTCCTGTATGCTTTTTATCCAAATATTTGGTCTTTAAAAAGACCAAATGTCCAAAATGTTTCTGAAAGTTCCCTCATGTTATGTTCATACATTTTCTTGAACTTGACAATGCTTTTGGAATCCTGGTTGAATTTTTCTCTCCTGGCCTCAAGTTTTAAAACTGTGTGGTCTACTCTGTTGGTGAGGCTTTCTTGGAATCCTTATACTTAGTTCATTTCTGTTTTCTGTTATGTTTTTCTTTAGCATTTCCATCTCTTGCTTAAATCACATTTTTGTTTCTCCAAGTTTCACCAGCAACAAGAACATCTTTTTGAACATTAAAAAATTAAAAGTAATGATAACAGCATGTAGTTTAGTCATGGGTGACTTTGGCCTTATCCCTTATTCTCCTATCTTTTTTGTTTAAATACCATGATATATATATATATATATATATATATCAAATGTTCTTTTTGCTTTAAAATTATGTCTTTTTAAAACTGAAAACATTAAACATTCATTATATTTGTAATTTTATCTTTTTATATTGAATAATCTATTTTTTATTATTTTATTAATATTATTATGATGCTTTAGAAATTAAAATGAAAGCCCAGAAAGTAATATATTACAGAGAGTATAACAATTATAAATATAAAAAATATATATTAACAGTCTTATGGTTTATTAATAAATCAGAAATAATTGTTAAAGATTTAAGTGATAATGTGAATTTAGAAGCTAACTTTAAAATTTACTTAGTAAACATGAACAAGCATAAAACCAAAAGTTTGGAGACAAAGTATTTTAAATATATACCAAACCTGATTTTAGTAATTTTGTATTATTTTGATGTTTATCCATATACTTTTGAACATCCAATGGACATAAATTTAGTTACACATAAAAACAAACTACATGAAATAAAAACACATGACAGTATGACCAGTGGCTGGTGATAAAGAACATAATTGATATTTTTAAATTATCTATGAGTACTCACTTATGTGTCAATGTTGCTATATTAGTAATACAGACAATCTATATACATCTTCAGCCAAAAAGACCACTGTATAGTCTAAATAATTTTTTAGTTTTATTTTAATTTTTCATTTGTCAATTAAATAATTACATTAACTTTTTATAACTAAGTGATCTTAAAGACAGGGCAGCACCTATAACAAGTTAGAAGTGTTCTATTTTTGTTTGTCTCTGGGAAGATTCTGACATTGAGGTAAAGCAAATGGGGCAAGCGGTTCACACTCAGGTGATAGTTTTGTGATTCTCCGTTTGTCAATAGCACTATTACCTTTACTATAGACCTCATATCCCTGTATTGTTGGTTTCAAAATTGTACTAGTTATCTGTACAAGAAACTTTTTAATCTCTTGATAGTTTTATGAAATGTCTAGGGATAAAGAAAAAATGTCATATAACACCCCCCGACAACATGAGGGCATTTGTGTATGAGGAAGAGAATAAAATTGAAGCAGGAACCATCATGTTCTGAAGGCCAGTCTAAGCAATAAGGATTTTGTGTGAAATTAGAATTGAGACAGTAAGTTACTGAATAAAATTGTGATTACCTTTTTATTTAAAATTTTCATTATATTATGTTTTGAAAGGAATTTGGACTAAATAGCTTTATCTATATGACTGTCTACTTAAAAAATAAACAAATCAGTGCACATACAAGTCAACTCCTCTTATTGGATAAGAGTTTAAATAGTTATTTGGAAAATAACATGGGTGTATGTGTCATAATTCTTTTTTTTAATATTAGAGCTCCTTTTATGTTTTTTGAAGATCGTTTTATAAAGCCATTGATTAATGTAGCAGGTAGTTTGATGAGAAGATTGTATTTAATTTCTGAATGTCCAATTGTAAGAGAAAATGGAAAAATTACTGAAGCAGAGTAGTTGCTTGGGAACCTTGAGCACAGCAAGGTGTCAGGCAAGACAAGAAAGGAATGAGAGTGTTTACTGCCATGCCCTTGCTCAAGGTTTCCTGCATACTTACCTACATCTCGCCCAGAAACCATTGTAAACCTCCGTTTGCTACAGCTGTCACACTCTTGTGTCATTTGCTTAAATTTTCATGTTTAAACTGTCACAAATATATCTTTATAATCAAACGATAAAATACATTGCTGGCCAGAGCTCTGAGCCAATGCCTTTTTGGGGGTGAACTCAAGATTTCTGCCTGCTAGTGTAATAATAAACCTCATTTTTCTCCATTTTGCATAGGATTCTCTCATTTGCATGGGATATTTCTGTAAAACAATAAATTTAAATTTTAGGTAAAGTCTTACCTACCTATGGTTTGGAAATTCAGAGGTCCTTCTTCTAGCAAGCCATATGGGGGATAGAGGGCTGGACTTGGTTTCAGTGAATTATATGACCTGGGCCAGGTAAGTCAGAGAGACAGCTGATTGGTCCATATCTGACCAATCAATTTCAGGATTAGGTTTTACCTCTACTTAGAGGCATCTCCCAATCAAGGGGAGGGGGACTAGGCATGGAATCTGTGGAACTTGCCTGAAAGTGTTAACTGTCACAACTTAATAGGAATAAAAAAAAAGTTTAGATCTTAAAAAAACATGTTTCTTAAGAAGGAGACCACAGATAAATAAGCAATAACTTTTATATCTTAATGTTACATTGTAAACTAAAATTAATCTAGAAAATATAAGACAGTTTAAAACTTAACAACAAAGCCATCTTTTTCATATACCAGTAGGCCGACACAGATTTTCAATGTCATTATTTTCTGGGGCTGCATTGTGACAGGTTAGGATGACTGTAAACCAAAGGTAACCAGGGGTGCCTTTGAACTTAGACTTTCAGGCAGGCTCCACTTATCTCTTGCCTTACCTGACCCCCTCCCCTTGAGTGGGAGGTGTCTCTTTCTAGAGTTTCAACCTAACTCTGAAATTTATTGGTCAACCAGTTGTCGCTCTGGCTCACCTGCCCAGGGATACAGTCACCCGGGACAGGAAGTTTTGCTTTTTTTTCCCCTTGCCAGCAGAGAGACATCTGAATCTCCAGGCCTAGGTAAGGCCACTTCATCACAGCCAGAGCAGGCTGTGGTGAGGGGATTTGGGGTTCTCTCCTACATGAACCTTTTTCCTCATGATGGGAGCCCTTGTACTTTTCCTTCTTTTTCTTGTTTGGCTGGCCAGCACAGATTTTATAGATATGTGGGTAAAACTTCCCCCATGTGCTCTCTCCTTACTAGTGGCTGGAGATCTCTGTAACTACTCATTTCTTTTTATTTTATTTTATTTATTATTATTGTTTTTTGGTTTTCATGGTAGAGTCTTGCTCTAGTCCAGGCTGACTTGGAATTCACTATGTAGTCTCAGGGTGGCCTTGAACTCATGGCAATCCTCCTACCTCTGAACTCCCTAGTGCTGGGATTAAAGGTGTGCACCACCATGCTCAGCCTCATTTCTTTTTAAATAAATCTCCCACTACACTTTATCCTCTGGTGGTCTATAATCTTAATTCTTTAATTTTATAGAACAAGAGTCTGGTTACTTTTAAGTTTTACTGTTCATTGGAAATAGCTAGGAGCCACAACTTTCTGGGAACTCCAGCTCTTCTATTACAGCATCTTCTGTAATCTGCACTGAGAAAGGGGATAACATAAAAAAAACCCCAACAAGCAAATGAAATTAAATATTACATTCGATACTTTTAAATCATTCTGAAAAATATATGGTGACCAATCTGAGACCGAATAGAAGAAAGCTAGGTAGGCTTCAGCCAGGGATTGAGGTCCAGAGGGAACCAAAAGATATCAAACACCTGATCTCAAACTGACACAAGAATGAAAATTTCTAACTTGGATTAGAATTTATGTCTGATTGACACTGATCTCTGACACCCCCTGCTGTCCATAGTGGAACATTCTATGACCCCAGCCCCAGTTAAGGGTGAACTCTGTGATCCATTCTCCAGATTTAATAGCAAATCAGATTTTCCCCTAGCTATCTGAATCAAACACTATAAAGGTGATAGGCTGACCTGATCACTTCCTTTTCTCTTTTGGATTCTCCACTCATTTGTTGTGTCCTAGACTTCCCCCACATGAGTCTCAGTTTCCCAGCTCTTGGCTGGGTGGTGAAGTGAGACCTAATCCTGTCTATTAATGTCTCTTTAATTCTAGTCTCTCCGCTCTATCTGTCTGATGGTCTCTAATTTACCATGTGTGGATTCCTACTCAGGATCTGTCATATGAGCTCTTCCATTTTTTCCCTTGCTTCCCCCTTCCCCCCACCATGACTGAGAAAGCATGCAATGGATGCCAAGGTGCCAAGTGCATTTCCTTTTTGATCCTAGTTTCTCTGCTATGTTTATGGTCTCTAATTTACCATGTGTGGATTCCCACTATGGATCTGCCACATGGGTGCTCTCATAGGTTCATTCTAACTTCACTTTCTAAGCCTCCGTTTTTCTAGCTTTCCACATGGTCCCAGCTCCATTCTAATTTCACTGTCTAAGCCCCAGTTTCCCTAGCTTTCCATTTTTCTGATATATGTTTTCTGCATAAAAAAGTACTAGTCTTCCTTTCCAGATCCCAATTCCCTTTAAATAAACTAAATAAATTGTGATTTCTCCCCAAATAAACTTAATAATTCATTTTTGTCCTTTTTAAATCTATCTTTATTACTTCTCATTAAAGATTAGGAAAGAACCCAAAACTTGGGGTTTATAAATCTGGGGGAATCCCCCTGAATCCCAAAATTCCCACTTCAAATCTAATTAAATGATCTTCAATACATATTTTAGAGGTATTTTGATATTTTATTTTTGTTACCTATGATCATTGAAAAATGAAATAAAATTATTGTAAAACCTGTTTTGGAAAGAAATCATTATCAAAATTTATGTATCTAATGTTAACCTTTAGAGCCTAATTAAACTTTTAAGATTTTAATGAATATTGTTTCACCCAAGCAAGTAGTATTAAAGTTTCATGATAAAGTAAATTTACAACTAACATTTTTTTAGGTTTTAAGAAGTTAAGATTATCTAAGTTTATAAATATATACTTATAAGGCCTTTTAACATGTCACCAAAACATTTGCATTCACACACATTCACACTTTAAATTGGCATGTCAAATATATATTAAAGCCAAAATTCAGAATAATGAAAAATTAAAGCAGACATAATTTTACAATTTTGAATTTTATAGTTATAATCTGTCTTTTTTTTACAAGACAGCATACAAAGATAACGATGAAAACATCATGAACACACATGACATAAATACATAAATCCTAGGTGTACCTTAAGAAAATTAAGTTGAAACTTTATATCTTTAGAGATGTAAGATTCATTATCATAAAATATCACCCCAGCGAAGTTACTTATATAGATGCACAGCAAATAATTATTCTTTTGTATTTGAGAGTTAACCAGCAGAGAGATATAAGTCCTTACACATGAAAAATACCTTGTTAAACATTTTATGTCAAAGCTTTATATTCTTTTATTCAGCATATATATATATTTTGCCCTTGAAAGCTAGAAAAACTCTTTAAGGCACCTAGTAAGAATCCAGATTTAAAGAACTCTAAGGTTCAGGCAGGAAAGGGTAGAAGGAAGTTCCTTTTTTTTTTTTTTTTTTTTTTTTTTTTTTTTTTTTTTTTTTTTTTTTTTTTTTTTTTACATTTTTCATGCAGAAAGTACTGCTTCAAGAGTAGCCATGGTGTTTCCAGTAGCTTTCTTGAGAATAAGAGTGTGGTTATCTGGGGAATCAGCCTTATATGATAAACCTCCAGAAAAAGCCATGCACTGTAAAAAGAGGTAACAAAAGTACCTAATGCAGGTTTGAAAGAAAAAGAGAGAGATTGTTCTGCAGTGGCATCCTGAAAGAGGGTTTGGTCACCTCCTTGGACCCAAGCAAAGTGGGTGGTCATGACTAATATTAACTGTCTAATGGAAAGAAAAGAAGGTTGTTCCCCAGGAAGAGGACCTGGGTCCCCGAGCAGAAGTGACACTGGAGGTCGCCCTTCTCATGAGCCCATCTGCTCTCTCTTCACCAGAGCCCACAATGCCAGATCCACTGTGCCATCGTCAGAAAACCAAAGATTACAAATAACTGCTGTCTACAATGGCTTAAAGAGCTGTTTCTCTGAAAATGGACTCCCTCAGGATTTTAACAGGCATCAAAGTACCTTACTATTTTACCTCTGATCTGTGGATAATGACTGTCCCATGTTACCCTGAATAATCCCTTCCGAGGACAGGTGGAAATTCCCATTACTTACAGTTTCATTGCAGAAGTCTCCTTTGTTTTATTTTTCTTACTTCTTAGTTTCCTCCACTTTTTGAATCTCTTGCAGTTACAATGTCTCTGTTTGGATGCCACTTTTGTACACCATTCACTGGTGTTAGGAGAAACATATGTGAAATAACACACAGCCTGTAAAATATGATTTAATAGAGGGTCAGAGGGATGTACTTCTGAGAACTCCCTGAACTGACTGTACTTGCAGCTTTTATTCAGTTTGAGGTTGTCAAAGTTATGTTAATCAGAGCATAAGACAGATCACAAATTAGAATCAGTACAGATCAGATTATGTAATGCCTGTTTAGGTTTATTTTGTCAGGAAATCTTTGGAGAAGCTGTGAGTTTCTGCCTTCAAGAAACTCCACTCGGGCTGGAGACATGGCTCAGCGGTTAAGGCACTTGCCTCCAGTGCCTAAGGCCCCGGGTTCAATTCCCCAGGTCCCACATAAACCAGACCCACAAGGTGGTGGCCCTGGATATCTCTCTCTCTCTCTCTCTCTCTCTCTCTCTCTCTCTCTCTCTCTCTCTCTCTCTCTCTCTCTCTGTCTGTCTGCTTGAAAATGAATAAATAAAAATATTTAACAAAAATAAAAATTAAAAGAAGAAGAAACTCCACTCAAGGTGCAAAGCCTTCCACGTCCTCGGGCTTAGCTTGTATAAAGATCACCCTGTTATGAACTAGCTTGGTATCTGCAACCACTGTCAGCTCTTCATGCCTACAATGTGTCATTGTTCCAAATAAGATAGGTGAAACAAATCATCCCACAGGTAGCCTCTTGGGTCTCTTTACTGTATCTGAATATCATGCACTTGAGATTTCTCCATGTTGTTCCATGTGTAAATAATTTATGTTTAATAATTTAAATAGTAGTCCATTGTGTGTATGTATTTTAACACAATTCAGGAACTGAAGGAAATTTGAGTTGATTGAAGGTTTTGGTGATTATGCTATGAAATTACTAAATATTTATTTATAGTTGTATTTGTGTGAATGCTTTTATTTCCTTGGACAAATATCTAGATGTGACATATGGTAAAGGTATACTAAATTTTCTTGATTGTCAAGCTGTTTACAAAGCTGGCTGTGATGCCTTACATTTCCACACTGGTTTGCATGCCCACCAGCGCTCAGCCACTTTGGTTTGCTTTTCTTCCAGCGTTCAGCCACACTGGCGTGTATTTCCATCAGACTGGTTGTTCTAGTCTACACACCAGGAAAGCTTGGAATTGTTTGTGCTTTCATTTTCATTTGAAGAGGTATGTAACACGGTCTCACAGGGGCTTTATTTTACATCCTTAATTATAAATGATATTAAAACTTTTTCAGGTGCTTATTTGTAATACATCCACTATGGAGAAATGTCTGTTAAAATATTTAGCTTGCAGTAAATGGATTTTTAAATTTACTCCTTGTGAATTTTGGAATTACTTATATATACTGAACAAATAAATGTCCTTTATCAAATACATGATTTGCATTAAGATTTTTTTTCTGTTTCTGAATTTAAGTGTCTCCTTTTAAGTTCACCAAACATAGATGAATGTATTTGGCCCTTCCAATTTCCAATACTTTATTTAAATTTTAAAAAGAAAAACATATAGGTACCATAGAATAATACAGAAGATGAGATTGTAAGAACAAAATATGAAAATCCATTTCTAAATGATAGTAAAAGTTAAGGCCAAAAGGAAAGATAATGTGACTCTATGAAACTTAAAACATTTTTGTCACATAAGTAGAGTGTGAAAAGATAGAAATTATCAAAAACATTTATAAATCATATTGAAGATATTGACATCCTTAATCTTGAAAGAACTTTTATTTGTGAAAGACAATACAAGAAAGGTTACAGTATGTAGTCCATAGTAGAATGACAGTTGAAAACTGTAGAAAATTGGGTCTGGGACAATTGCTCAGTGGTTAAAGGCACTTGCTTGCACGTCTGCTGGCCTGAATCAGCACCCTTGTAAGGTTGGGTGCAAAGTGGTGTATGTGACTGAGATCCCAGCACACCTATGGCAATGGGACACAGTGCCAAGAGAATGTAGAAGCTGATGGGCCAGCTAGATTGGCTAATGCTGTGGCAGAAATACAACAGAGACCCTGTCTTAAGGAAGGAAGATGAAGAGGAGAAACACTTCAAGGTTCTCTTCAGAAATATAGGTGTGGACTTGCATATCCATACACAATCACACACACACACAGGCACACTCACACAAACAATTATCTAAAATTGTCTAAACTCACTACAGTGATTTAATAAAATATGTGTGAAACTAAACATGCCATTTTTCTTTTACCACATGAACAAGGAAACATTTTGTTTGGGAATTATATTGACAAAAGCATTCCAAAACCATGACTGGATTGGTATTCTGCTATTGAGCATGGCAAATAGTATGCATAGGAATTAGGATTTAATATTTACATACTCTAAACTTAAATTAATTCTTCCTATATCCAGGAATATTATCTTATGTACTTGTTTATAAAAAAACCTTAAATTCAGAGACATGACACATATTGCCAGATAAAAGAAATCTCATGTAGCATAGCTCAGTTTTACAGCACAAGTCTTTCGATTTCAAATTATATTATGTCTACTAAATCAGAGTTAATATACCTTGAAATCAAATTTTTTACACAGCAAAGCATGTCACTATAATATCCAATGTATGTGTAACATGCTACATTTTATTAACTTGTCAAATGTGGAATGTTCTGGTAGTAGCCTATCTATAGGAAGTTGGTAGAAATGCTACAGCAAATGAAGAGATTTAGTAGTAACAAGTGATGAAGGAATTTGGGGATTGGGGCTCCCCAGATATATGAACCCCAAGTTTTTGGGTTCTTTCCTAATTTTAATGATGATTTAATCATCTTGAAAGAAGGACAAATTATGAATTATTGAGTTTATTTGTGGAGAAATCACAAATTGTCGAGCTTGCTTAAGGGGAATTGGGATTTGAGAAGGAAGTCCAGAACATGTTTTTATGTGGAAAACATTAAGAAAGATGGGAGTTTCGGGAGAAACTGGACTAGGCCCAAGCACATGGAACATAAGCTATCATCGAAGAGAAACCGAAGCTTTTTAAAAAAGAAGTTAGAATGGAGCTACGTGTATGTGTGGTATATACGGGCAAACAGGGTTCCAAGGAAAGACCAGAAGGAGATGCGAACATGCTAAAGCTCCAATTCTAAAGAGAGGCTAGGATGTATTTAGAGAGAGGTTAGAATGGGGCTGTAAAAGTGGGGCATCTATGGGAAAACAGGCTTCCAAGGAAAGCTCAGAAGGGGTTGTGAACATGTGGAAACTTTGAAGACAGATTAGATAGGCTGTGAAACCATGGAAGGTGAAACCTAGAGACAATCTTAGAGAGTTTAAAAGAGGGGAACACACTTGGCATTGGCTGTCTGCTTGCCCAGGGAGGAAGGCTAAGGGAAAGGGAGAGGTCCATGAGGCAGATAAAGAGTGGGGATCCCCACATGGTGGGTTTAGAGACCATAAAGCAGACTCAAGCAGGGAAACTAGGATTAAAAGACAAAGTTATGTTTCCAAACTGGGGACCAAACACTCATTGTGGGGGTTGGGGGAGTCCAGGCCACACAGAATGAAAAGCTGGAAGTGCAGAAGCCAGGAAAAAGGAAGTTGCATGGGAGCCTGCCAACCTTTATAGTAGTTAATACAGGTAGGTGGTAGAAAAAAATCAGATTTGTTACTAATTATGGATGATGGATCATAGAGTTCACCGATATCTGAGTGGGGCTTGGGATCATAGCTTGTTTGACTGTGGACAGCAGGGGCCATTGTAGATCAGTGTCACACAAGAGTTCTAGTCCAAGTTAGGAGTGTTCATTCTTGTGCCAAGATGAAATGGTAGGTGGGTTGGCATCTTCTGGTTCCTTCTGGGCCTTAATCCCTGGTTAAAACCTGCTTAAGTAAGAACCTTTCTTCCTATTCTGTCTCACAAGTATATGTAGTAATAAATCAAATATTAAAGAATTTTTACTTTATTAAAATCTTGAAGAGTTTTTTTATGTGTATGATGTGTTTTCATGTGTATAGTACAAATGCATGTATGCCACAGCATGCATGTGGAGGTCAGAGGTCAACCCTGAGTGTTGGGTCTCACCTTCCACTTTATTTGAGACAGACTCTCTTTGGTTAACACTGTGTTTGCAGGTTAATTTGCCAGCAAGCATACAGATTCTCCCATCTCTGACTCCCTTCTCAATAGAGGCTTTGTGGGGTTACAGATGCTTACACTGTGCATATGGCTTTATGTAGGTTCTGGGGATCTGAACTTGGGTCGTCAGTCTTGCACAACACTTTTCCATTGAGTATGTTTATCAGTCTCCTATTGTTATTCTTAAAAGCATGTATTTAAAAAGTATACTTTATTTATTATTTGCAAGCAGAGAGATATGGAGGGAAGAGAAACAGACAGAGACAGCTGCTTCAAAGAATTCCACTTTGTGCCTCTGGCTTTAAGTAGGTACTTGGGAACTGAACCAGGGTCTTTAGGCTTTGCAGGCAAGCACCATAACTACCGAATCATCTCTCCAGCCCTAAAGTATGTTTTAAAATCTATCATTTGGAAGGTTTTGGTTAAAATTATTTATTTTTGTTTTTGAAATAATATGTTCCATGATAATACTTTATTAACTTGTAAGTTTAAATAAAATGCATGATAATTTAATTAAAAGACAAGGAAAAAGAGAGTATAGTCATGATATAGCTTATCTGGAGGCATTGCACTAGCTTTTGAGAGGCAATTATTATGAACTGCTGAATGTAGCTACATTGTTCCCACAGAATTCCTGGGACCTCTCATTTCCTTGTGTCAGTAAAGATATTGTGACAGCCATAACACAGCGGAAGCTTACAATTTGCAATTCATTTGCTTTAACTGATAAGAATCTTTTTCATTTCATGAAACATAATGTCATTCAGAAATATAAAATGATTCTGCTATTAAACCAGAGCAACAGGACAGCAATATCAATCGCCTTCTGGACTGCCATTGCTTGAATTAACTTTCTTCCCCATTGTTATTCCATTAGCCTTTCCTTGAATTATTGAAACAAAGCACAGCATTTATCCTGATTTATAACATAGTGTAACATTTTCCTGATTAGTATTTGAGTATTTTCAAAAATTTTCTGTGTTGGAAAATAATCCTGAACAAATAATAAACAAATAATCAAAGACTCCAGACTGTATACTCAATTGAATAACAAATATTTATATTACAAGTCAGTGATGAAATCTAGGTATAAGAGCATCATGTAGTCTGCTATGATACAATGATAAGGGTAAATTTGCAGTCTAATGGCATTTTGGTTGATAATTACTTCTTTGAAGTTTCTCTCCCTGCAGCAACCTGTACCTCTGAGAAAAAGCCAGATAACTACAGACAGGCTAATCTCAAAAGAATTTTGCCAAATTAGAAATGTGTGTTTCATTTAACCTACACTGGTCTCACTCTCCAATGGAGATTCTGTTTGTATTTTTCAGAAGACAGTGAGACATTCCAACTCCACCCATGAATCACAGGTCAAAGGCTGATATCCCACCAAGACATGAAACACCCCAGGCCTATTGTGTAGGCCCCAAGTGAAACACTTGAGAGAGTGGTGGGGCAAGAAAGAGATCTATAACCACAGCCAATCACTCAACCCAGGATAAGTCAGTGAGACAGACACCAATGACTTCCAACACAACTTAAAGTAGAAACACAGAGACTCTTAAGTTCTAAACAACAACAATAAAACATACTTAAAACTCACCCTCCATGACTCAGGGAACTAACTGAACAGAAGAGGGCATGGAAAGATTGTAAGAGCCATGGTGAGAGAGATTGTCCAGAGATATTACCCCCCTGACTGCAATACACAAAAGGGGGAGCAACCTTGATGCCTCCTGTGCTATTCATAATTCCTTGCCACATGGATTGATCCAGTATGCCCACCAAGGAGGATACCCAGTGGATTGGGGACAGGGAGGAGGGAAATGGGAAGATAAGCACAATATTTGCTCAATCAATGTATCAAATTTTGGACAATGAAGATAAAATTAATTTTTAAAAAAGCACAAATCTCTCTCTCTCTCTCTCTCTCTCTCACACACACACACACACACACACACACACACACACACACACACACAGCATTAACATTCAAGTGGCAACCCAGAGAGTGTCTAGTCCCGTACTTGGAGCATAATAAATATTTAGTAAGAATCAATTTTTGTTTTTACCTGCTCCTTTGGCTACCAGCATAGTGTAGGCTCTTTTGAGTATTGCCTTGTCTGTAGCTACTGGCTTTGTTTGTAGAGCGCTTTGCTGGGCAGTGCTCTTCCAAGGAGAGAACTTTCCAAGCTCAGCGAAGTGAGGCCAGGCCCACCAATGCATATTTCACTTTCAATGAGACTCTCTGCTAAGCACAGACCAACTGGGCCATGTTCACTGCTTCCTGAGGCTGTCCTTAAGTCTGAAGCACAGCTCTGTGTCTTCCTCTGTCCTGTAGAGCTTTATTCTTTTTCAGGAGAAGGGATGCTTTGACCAACATCTTTCAGTAAAGTTCTAGTTTAGCTTAACATCCTGAAAACCCACAATGTAGTCTGACTCAACCCTTGATTCAAGCATGAAGAAAAATCACTTTCCTCTCTCATTTCACTTCTTCTGCCTTTTCCATTCTGCTACTAGCATGCACCCAGGCCAGTTGGTTGATGAAAAGCACTGATTTTGGATAGTTTGATATCAGTCATAGCAGACTCTGAATTCTAGAGATATAAATGAAAAATAAAAGCCTGACATCTTATTTTACTTTGCTGTGACCAAATACTTAAACAGAAGTAACTTAAGGAACAGTTCTGCATTGGTTACTGGAAAAAATATCTGCCAAAGTCAGTTTAAGGAAAGAAACTGACAGTTCTGGGTAACAGATTGTGCTGTGGATGCCTAGTGACAGAAGCTTGAAACAGAGCCGGTCACATTCTACCCATGGTGAGGAAGCAGAGTTGTGAATGCTGGTGTTCAGCCAATTGGTTCTTTTCTATTGAGTCCACTGCCCACTGAGTGGAGTGGTGGCATGCACACTTAAATCTCATCAAAGTAACCCTTCACAGGTACACCTATGCTTGCTTCCTAGGTGAGTTACTGGTCCAGTTTAAAATCAATATAACATCATACACCTGGAATTTTATTTCAACCATATAGCACTTGCCTAGCATTGTAAAAAAATCTGAAAAATATTTTATAAGTTGTTGTAGTCAACTTTCTCTGTTGCTGCACAGAAAGAACACAAACGAAAGTGGCTTGTGGAGGAATGGGTTTATTTGGCTTATGGACTCAAGGGGAGACTCCATCATAGCAGAGAAAATGATGGCATGAGCAGGGGGTGGACATCACCTCTGCCACAGCATTGTTATGGGTTTATTTGGCTTATGGACTCAATGGGAGATTCCCTCATGGCAGGGAAAATGATGGCATGAGTAGAGGGGTGGACATCACCTTCCCACAGCACTGCAAATAGCAGCAGGAAGGTGTACCAAACATTAGCCAGAGGAAACTGGCTTATAACCCCCATAAACCCGCCTCCAACAACACAGTACCAGTGAAGTTTTAATTCCCAAACTGCCATCAGCTGGAGATTGATCATTCAGAACACATTCATTTGTTTGTGGGGGACACCTGGATCAAACCATGACAGTATTCCCCTGGCTCCCACAAACTAATAATCTTACGTGATATAAAATATGTGTTCAACTAAACTCCATAAGTCCCCACAGGTTTTCTTTAAACTGAGCCAAAATACCAAAAATCAAACCCATCATGGCACAGAACATTCACACTGCAAAAGATCACATGAGGCATGGCAAAAACAGGTAGAACCAATATAAGATTTAAAACAAGCAGGACAACATCAACCTCTAACTTCAAGTTCACAAACTCTAACCAGTAACAAGTCTCCTGGAGATCTGATTTCACCCCTCTAGCTCAGCTACCCAGTCTGGGAAAACTTCATCCTGTGCTGGCAGCTCACCTTGGCAGCCATCCATAATCCTGGCATTTCACTGGGTGTCCATTGCAACCCATGGTTCATCCTCATGGCTCCATCCATCTCCATGCAGGCAATCCAGCACACCTGCTTCATACTGCCAATGGTTGCTTTTCAAAAACAAAACTGTGGTACAAATGCAATGACCCTCTCTTCCTGCATTTGTTATACTCCATAGTACCAGATGAGCTCTTGGCTTTCTCTTATTGTCATTTTAATGGGTTTGGGTCTCCTTGGTATTCACTATAAAAAGCAGTTGATTAATCAAGAATGAGAGCAGCATTCATAAAAGAAGATAAACACAAACATTTAGAAGGCCTTTTAATGGTCATAGCCTCTCCATCTAGCAACAGAACAAAGGAAACTTTCCTCTGGCTTCTCTGATACTCTCAATCATGGGTTCAATCATAGCCTTTTGACTTGGTTTTCCTTAACAGGCATGAATTCCCTATAACTGAGAGGGCATCTTATCTAAACAGAGAACATCTGGTTACCTCTAATTTATGCTGCTGCAGCTGTAGGGAAATCTTGTCTGCCTGGTTGATTTTGTAGCTTGTAGAATCAGCTGTTTGTTTACACTGTTAGTGAGTTTTATCCTCCAGAAGATTTCATAGTGTTTTCCAGCACTGACAGCAAGCTTGTATCTCATTTCAGCTTGATTTTTCAATGACCTGTGTCTGTCTCCATTATTTTCAGCAATAGGGTCTATTTTTTCTGGGTAAAAACATACTTTAGCCATGGGCTGTAATGGTTGGGGGCCTCATTGGCCTCCCCAACCAATAGCTCAATTGAGTGAGATGATCTGATTCTGTCACTGGGATTTACCAGCAACAGCCTGTGGTTTGGGGTAATGCTTCTCCAGCCCAGAAGGGTACTTCTCCCCAAACTGTCTTTCTTACTTTTATTTTTTGTCTTTCTCACTCTTTTAAAAAATATCATTTAATTAGCTAATGAAGAAGTAGGTTTCTGTAGTACTTATACTGTCTTTAGCTTTGTGTTAGACCGCCACTCCCCTGTCCCACTTTAACCTATTTTCCGCTAGACCTTTCTATCCAGTGTACTGTGATCCTTCGTTTGCCTGTTGCTATCGGCTTTTCTGATCCCTCTTGCTAATCCTGTCTCTAAGCCTCACTATAGCTTCCTGACCTGAGCTACACATGCTTAATACAACCAGGGGGTTCATAGCTTAAGGTCTTATATGGAGGTCCTTGATTCATTTGGAGCTAATTTTTCTTCAGTGTGAGATAAGAGCATCTAGATTCTTTCTTCTATATGTAGTTAGCCAGTTTCTCCAGCACTGTTTATTAAAAATGCTGTTTTTCTTCAGTGTGTGTTTTTGTGACCTCTTCGTCAAAGATTAGGTGCCCCTTGACTTGAACGTATACCTAGATCTTATATTTTATTCCATTAATCTTTAACTATAGTTTTTGCCTGCTGGGTGGGGACAGTGCCATGCTACTATTTATTAGTATGATTTTCATAATGTAATTTGAAATCCACTATGGTAATACCACCAGAAGGATGTTGTTCTCTGAGGATATTTTTGGCTATTGAAGGCCATTTTTAGAATTACCATATGAATTTTACCATCATCTTTTTCTATTTATGTTAAAATGGTGCTGGAACTTTGATTGGAATTGCATTGAAGCTGCATATTTATTTTGATGGGATGGTCATTTTTGTAATATTAATTTTGATCCATGAATGTGGGAGGCCTCTGATGCTATGTAATTCATTCTTAGCTTTAGGTTGTCAGAAGCTAGGTGTTCTGTTCTTACAATCCAAAAGAATTTACAAGAATGTTAATCACAGAGGTGGCCAATTAATGGTTATTTAAGGGGGGGGGAAGTGGCCTTTAACATTCCAACGTCTAGAGTTGCACACACTGCCATGCTAGTCAGTCACTCAGTCAGCCTAGCCTTTAGGTGCAGCTCTTTCTGGAAAACTTAGTTCACACTCTTAATGTTCTCCTTCAACAATATTATTAATTTTGTTCCTTTCAACATTTAGATAAAAAACAGTGGGATGCATATAAAACATTTTAAATCCATTATTTCTAGTCACAAATCTGTCACTTAATACTCCCATAGAGCCCTAGGGTCAAAGAGTGAACTCCCATAACTGCTCACCCAATGCCTTCATTAGCCTATAATGTGTCCTTTCCAATTGGCTCATCTTAATCTCAGCTCCAGAAAGCTATCTCATTTTTACCAATACACACTAATCTCAGAACTTCACAGAAACTGGATTATGCAAGGATATAATCTTTTTCATCGACTTCTTTCTCTTACCTTTTGTTGCTGAGAAATTCCACTGTGTGAATATGTCATAGTTTCCATATACAGTCTCTTGCTGACAGATCCTTGGATTGTTACCAGGATTTCACTTATTGTGAATAAATCTGCTCTGACCCTCCTATTGACATGTATTTATGTTGACATGATTTTAAGTTCCTCTTGATTATTATAATGACCAGGAGTGGATCATGTAGCCAGCATGTGCTTTATGCTTAATTTTATGAAGCATTCCCTATTGTTTTTGCAAAGATGATGTAAGATTTTAGAAATTAATTACCAATAGATATCTTGTTTAAATCTTCCTGTTACTTCACCTTGTCTGTTATCTTATCCACTTTAGTAGATGTGCAACTATTATGCTTTTGACTTGCCTTTTTAAAAATTATAAGTCTCCTAAAGTCTTTTTGCTGATCGTTTTTTTCCATTTGTAATTCATCCTTTATGAGGTATCAATTCAAATTTTGTCCACTTTCAAAAATAGGATTTCATTTTCTTACTGCATTTTAATAATTATTTATATATTTTGAACACAAGTTTCTTGGTTAGATATATATTTGGAAATACTATTTTCCAGTTTGTAATTTGTCTTTAATTTCTCAAAAAGTAGCTTTCAAAGTTCAGTGGGTTACAATTTTTGGTATTTTAATTTCTTATTATTTTTTCTTTGATGCTTATTTTCTGTTTCACTCTACTCTTTAACATCTTTTGACCTTGACTCAACTGCTCATTCTTCAGTAAATAACCTCCCACTCCTGGTCATTCAAGAAACTCTAATTTCACTCAGTGAGACAAAAATAATGCATAAAAGCAGGATGGGGATTTAAGGGGCTTATTGGGAAGAAGGGGACAATAGAGATTGTTGGGGTAGGGGATCAAAATCCATTGTAAAATTAAAAAAAAGTTATTCCTAACTTTTTTACACTTACTTTTTGTTTCTTCCTTTTTAATATGTATTGTAAACGGGAGTTTTCATTTTGTCCTTGAATCCAGATTCTTTTCAAAGAAAAATTTAAATTTCCAGTATTTAAGAGATTTTCCTCTGGATTTTGATTATTTTCTGCATAATTCTGTAAGGGTAAGATGGCTTACTTCTACTTTGAGGTATTATTATTTTTTATATGTCTTGGAACATGAACAAGTAAAATCATGTTCATTGTTCATCTATATACATTCTCCATTTTCATGCTACATTGTTGTTGACACTAATTAGACTATTCGGGACTCCAATATTGTTGATTATTTTTCTTTTTAGTTCGTTAAAACTTAAGAAAATGATAAAAAAATCTTTCATTATATAGTTTTTCTAACTTTGCTTCATTTTCTAGCAGTACTTATATTTTTATGTTATGCCATAGCACACATATAACAACTAGATTACTGCAATATTTATAGTCATTTTACATTATTAGGGAGTAACCATTTTCTAGGTAATATTTTATAATACCATACATTATGAAATATAGTGTTTTGTTAGTGTTGTTTTTCATTTTATATATAGGTTTGTCTAACATTTCTTTGGTTTTCTCTCCCTCCCTTCTTTTCTTCCTTCCTTCCTCTCACCCTCCTTCCCTTCTCTTTTCTTTTTCCTTCTTTTCTTTCCTTTTGAAACTGCTGGGAATTGAACAAACCCAGGGCTTCTGCATGCCAGGAAAGTGTTTACCATTGAGTTATGCCCCAGCCCCTGTCTACATATTTAAATATTAGTGGGTGAGTGATGAATAGGTTGCTCAGTGGTTAAAAGAATTTGCTAGCAAAGCTTTATGGCCTGGGTTTGATAAATAATAGTGGATGATATGATTATTATATTTAATATCCACTAAAGTTTTTGAGTCAAGGTTATTTTTTCAATATCTATTTTCCTATTTATTATTCAACATTTTCTTTATTGTTCAACATTTATTTTTACAATAAAGTATTTGGCAAATGATAATCTTATTTTAAGTTTTGTCTTAGTGCTTTCTTGATGTATTTTTAAATTTTTCTCTTTTACTCTCCAAAATATTTAATTCCCTTGTTTTCTGAATTTTGCCCTTTTAATCACTGCAGTAATTCTGAAACTACACAGTTTTTTTTTATTTTACCTGTTTTCATTTTTCTTCCCTTAATAAATTCATAAGCACAAACAACATATTTCATCCTAACAGATTAGTACTTTATATTTTTATCTACCATTCTATTAATCTCCTGATATTATTTTTTCTTTCTACTAAGCATGACTTCCAATTGAAATGATATTTATGTATCGAAATTAACATTTGTATTTAATATAATGACCATACCATATGATTTCATTATAGATATATTTATGTAGCACTCAAAATATAGTAAATGCTCCCTGCTAGTTCTACCTATCACTCCTGATATCCACTTTTCCTTCCTTCATTCCTTCCTTTAATCTTTCTTTTATTTTCTTTTTGAGGCAGGGTCTTACTCTAGTTCTGGCTAGCCTAAATCTCACTGTGATCCTATCTCAACTTCCAGAGTGATGAATTAAATGTATATGCTGCCCCAAACAGCTTAGTTTCTTTTAAAATTCATATTCAACATGAAGCATAGATACATTTATGTTTATTCAAAAATGTACATGTATTTGTCTTTTCATCAGAATAGATTTGTGTTACAGACACTGTTGGTTGGTTACTTATTATCTATGCTCACCTTCTCATCTGCTATTAAATTTTAGTATTGTTTGGCAGTGTAACCAGCTAAATATTAATTTTGTACCCTCCCTAGACAATAAGATATAGTAAAACGAAAGAGTGCACATGCTGTCTGACTTGCCCTCTTTAACTTCTCTAGAATATGGCACCTTATGCCTATTCAGTGATCTTCAACTAGGCAGCTTTAAGCTTGCAGAAAAATACTAACAAGTAAAGATTTTGGTGATAACATCTGCCCTCACCTCAACTGGACCTATGTCAGCACCTCTGGCAATCACAGTGGGAAATGGAAAATTATTTGATCAAGTCAAAGGCAGTTGAATTTTTAACTACCTAGAGCTATAAGTCTATGGTACAGTTTGACCAGGAAATAGTTGGTACTGCATTATAGTACAATTGGTTCCTATATTATAGTAAGAAAAAGCAACTCAGGAATCTGGGAATGCTTCTAGTTTATTAATTTCAAAACTACAATTTCTGTACCTTTAAAGGGGAATCAGTTTTTCTTCTTCCTAGCATTAATCTGACTCCAAACTAGCTATAAAAAAATCAATGGCAGCTCCTCGATGCTCTCTCTCTGTTTTAAAGAAAGGCAAGTAACACAGCTTGAGAGTTTATTTTTGCTATCAAATGACTGGAGCAGAGGATACCCTTGACATCTGCAATGTCACTGATGAATTATTTATCCTGATTATTTGAGTGGACAGTCTGGTGTGCAAAAATATACCATAGATATATTACCCTCAGCTTCTATTACTCACCAAAGTCAGACTAAAAGAAAAGGTGACTTATTTTCAAAACCACAGTAATCCCTGAGTACTTAGAAAATTCATTATTCAATTCATACATTTATAAAATGTTGACTCACAGCACATCATTTCTATGGTGATACAAACATGGTCCATGTTAAACATTTTGGTCATATGTGAATGGGAGTCCTATAAGATTATATCTCCTACTAATATTGTCATAGTTTCTGAAGCTCACTGTATTATTTTTGCACAAATATGAAATTACCTGTTTTTCTCAAAAAGTGTGTTCATTATTAAGTAAATGACACACAGCTACATTCCCATTTTATTTAGCAAAGTTAGAAGATGTGTCATATAAGTTCTGTTAATATTCACCTTAATAATATTATTTCATGGGTGTTTTGGATGATAAATATTAAGGATGTATAAACTATTATAATTTGGCATCAATTGACTTTAATTTTTTAAAAAAATCTTTAATTTCAATAATTAGATATATTGTATGAGCAAATCTTGTGATAGTACCCTCCTCTCTGTCCCCATCCCACTTGGGACCCTCCTTGGTAGGCATACTGGATCTGTTCATGGAGTAGAGGGTCATGAATAGCACAAGAGGTATCCAATATTTCCCTCTTAGTGTGTTGTTTCTGAGGGGGCTTTGACTCTGCATATTCTCCCTACCATGTCTCTTACAATCTTTCCACCCCCTCTTCCACTCCACTCATTTCCCTGAATGTGTTGAAAATAGGAATATAGTTAAAATTCAAATTTCAGTAAGTTTGAATAAATGAAAAGTATAATTGAGATACTTGTATCAAAACCTCAGAAGTTCCATTGTGAAGTGATAAGATCCAAGAACCATATTTTATTCAACTAATCTTATGTCAGTACTGATAAATGTAGTGCTTACATTTCTCCTTTTTCCATTATAATAAGTGGCCATCATTCAAGCCATGTGCAGCATTCGTCATAAAATTCCACCTCATATGATACCCACATCGGACCCTCTCTGTGCTCTGCAAAGAGTTCCTTTTCTGCCACTGAAATTCAACAGCAGTTGGCCACGGCCTTGGAAACGATCCTAGTGATAAGATTTTGCTGGTGGCTGATTTCAGTGAATAGACTAGAGTAACTGCCACAAGAGTTCTATGGAGAGATATTTTTCCCCCAACTACAAATTGAGATATAAAGAAACTTGTTAACTGAAATGCAATCTGGTATTATAAAGATCATCTTTTCCAAATTGGTTTTTCTTAATATGTTTCCTTCAGTATCAGCATTTACATATTTTCTTATAAAAGTTTTATTTATAAACAAATGTGAAAATTGAGATAAAATGAAATCAACCCCCCTAACATACTACCAAGCATATCCTATAATCAGTTTTCTATCTGTCCTCGATGTATTTTTGTTCATATATATGCAGTTTAGGTTTTTTTTTTAGGGGCTACTTTTTTTGTTTTACCTTCAAAAAGGTTTCTGGTTTATTCATTTTTTTTGTTTCATTGTTTTTTATTATTTTAATTTTGTATGGACAAATCATGAACTGGTACCACTATTTCCCTCCTCCATGCCCCCATTCCACTGCAGGCCCTCCTCAGTGCAACCGCTGACATTCACAGAGGACTCGTGGGTTATGAGTTGTGAGAGCAGCAGGCAATGTCACTGGACATTTCCTCCCATCCCATGGCTCTTAAAATCTTTCTGCCCCCTCTTCCACAAATTTCCCTGAGCCTTAGTGGATGTGTTTTAAGTCTATTTTATTGTTGAGTTCTCAGCACCTTCTGGATTTCTGTTTGGTTCATTTTCAGTAACCTCATTGTCACCATCAACGTGGCACAGGTTGTCAGGCTCAAGGTAGAAGCAGCACTTTTGCCAATTTCTCTGTGGTTTCACCTGGGACTAGATGATTTATGAGGGGTGGTTCATCTCCTGCGAGGGAGTCAGCTATCATATCGTGTGTAGTTGATAGATCTTGATTATCTGTGGCTATCACTGCCTTCTGAAAAAGAAAAACAGATTTTACAATGGAGAGTGAGATCAGCATAGGTTAAGTGGGATAAATATTGTTAATTTAGAGATATTTTGATGGGTGTAACCTCACTTTAGACTCAAGATTTGTGGGAGCTTCTCAGTGTAGTCCTGATTCTTGGTCTCCATAGGATTGTTACTTGGTTCATGTCCTAATATATATGTAAGGTGGTCAGGCAATGATAAAGCTGTAGGCAGAGCAAAGTTACAAGTTAGCTATTTTAAATAGCAACATAATTCTGGATGAGTTAATAACGCTCAAAGTAATCAGAAGCATTTTTAAGTGTGGTAGTAGGGAGCATAGGAAGGAACAGCAGAAATTTCAATATGAGAAAGACGTAGCTTCTGCCTACTTTTGCTCTAGGAGGGAGACCAGAGCCAAAGGATAAGTGCTAAAAGTATAAAGTTAACTCTCTAGTGTCTCCATAACTAAACACAGCATAGATGACACCTTGATTTTAGCCCAGTTGGACACATGTCATATTTCTCATATACAGAACTATAAGTAATAATAATGTGTTATTTTAAGTCACTAAATACATGATAATGTATTGCACTAGCAAAAGAAAAACTAATATAATTGGCAATTTGGCTGCATAAATAAATTTGTAGATTTAAATTCTACATAGTAAACATAGATGAATTTAAATATACTCCATCTTTTCAACTCTGATGTATTTGCCCTATACTATTTTCCATTTTAGTCTTAGTTAAAATTCTATTGAATATTTATTGCATCTTACAAAAGCACCAAGCAAAATTTCCCAGCTTCTGCATATCACTGTATATATTTTAAGCTGTAAATTCATTATCTCCTTTCTCATAAGTCTGAAATGACTTCTGAACTTTCTCCATAAAATTATCATCCTTGATTATGAGTTTTTCTTTTCTCCAAACAAACTCTGTCCTCATGTACAGGCATGCTTCTTCTCCTTAGTGCTTTTGTTGATGTTGATATTCTAATCCTGCATTGCAATTTCAATTGCCTGAATGCATAGGTCTTCTTTCACTAGACCATTAGCTCTGGGAGGGCATGACATAGTGGATGACCAATGTGTACTTTGTGAATGCATGAATGATTTCAGCAAGACATGCTAGCATCATTGCTATCCAATCAACACACAGAATTCAGTCTTTTCTCTGTAAACTCCGTTGCCAGGTAACTGCACAAAAAAATGGTTTTATTCAGTTACCAGTTTATTTTTTCTCCTGAAAGTTCCTTTTATTTTTTTAAATTTTATTATTAAGTAGAGACTTGAAATGCACAAATCATGTTGTGGTTCCTCAATTTCCCTCCTCTCTGCCCCCATTGCCCTGTAGACCTTCCTCAGTGGGATTGCCATTATGCTCCATGGGGATTGAGGGCTATGTGTTGTGCAAGCAGCAGTCAGTCATTGGCAGGGCGGGGGAGGGTGACACAGTGGCTCTGAATCTCCCCCTCACCATGAATTTTACAATCTCTCCACATCCTCTTCCACAAAGTTCCCCGAGCCATGGAGGTTGACTTTTAAATCTCCTTTAGTGTTGAGCTCTGAGAAGCTTCTAGATTTCAGCTGTATAATGTTATGAGTATTGACAGTGTCTGTCTTCTTCACCCTGGCTTAAATTGTTGGAAACATCACTCTTGTTTATATATCTCCACTTTTTCTATAATTTCACCTGAGACCTAGTTGATGTGTTAGAGTTTATCTCCTTCCCAGGAGTTAGCTATCATCTCTGGGCTTGTTAATCATCAGGGAAATACAAGTCAAACAACTATTTTCCCTGCAACCACATCAACATCTGTTGTTAGATTTTTTTTAAAGTGTTTGCCATGCTAGCTGGAATAAGATGGTATCTCATAGTTGTTTTGATTTGTATTTCCCTCATGATTAAGGATGGTGAGCACTTTTGCTTGGGTTCTTTCTGCTCAGCAGCAGAGAAAGTTGACTATAACACTCATCACAGCCCCAATTTTGGAGCGTGTTGTTTGGTTTTTTGTTACTTAATTTTCTGAGTTCTTTGTAGATTCTATATATTAGGCCTCTGTCCGTAGTGTAGCTGTCAAAGACATTCTCCCAATCGGATGGGGTCGTCTGTTGGCTTACAGAATGGTATGTTTGTCCATACAAAGGCTCTTTAGATTGATTGGATCCCATTGGTTGAATGATTGTTGAGTTTTCTAGGCCACTGGAGTAATGTTCCAGAAGTTTTGCCCACTTTTATATCATGGAGAGTTTCCTCCTATTTTTAATTCCATGTTTTTAAGGGTTTCTGGTTTTACATTGAGGTCTTTAATCCATTTGGAGTTGACTTTTGTGAATGGCAAAAGGAGTGGGTCTAGTTTCATTTTTCTATATGCATTTTTCCAATTTGTCCAGCACCATTTGTTGAAGATGCTAGCTTTCCTCCAGTGAACATTGTTGGAACCTTTGTCAAAGATCAAGTAGAGGTAGTTATTTGAACTGAAGGCTGGGGCTTCATTGCAGTTCCATTGGTATATCTATCTGTTTTTACACCAGTATCATGCCGTTTTTATAACTATGGCTTTGGAGTATAACTTTAGGTCAGGTATGGTGACAGCGCCTGAAGTGTTTCTTTTACTAAGGATATTTTTGGATAAATGAGATCTTCAGCCATTCCAAATATATTTTGAGATTACTTTTTCTAACTCTGCAAAGGATATTGCTGGAATTTTAATTAGTTGCATTGAGTCTGTTAATTGCTTTTGGTAGAATTGCAATTTTCTCAGTATTAATTCTATCCACCCAGGAGAATGCAAGATTTTTCCATCTTACTATGTATCGTCATCAATTTCCATTTTGAGTGGTTTTATGTTTTCATTAATAGGCCTTTCACATCATTGGTTAGTGATATTCCTAAACTATTGAAGTTTTTGCGGCTATTGAAAAAAATAGTCCTGCTTATTTCTTTTTCTGTATGCATGTTTTTTTTGCATACAGGAAGGCTACTGACTTTTGTGTGCTAACTAAGTATCCTACCACATTGCTGAAGCAGTTTATCACCTTTAGGAGTTTTATGGTAGAGTCTTTTGGGTCCAACATGTATAGCGTCATGCCATCTGCAAATAGGGATAGTTTCTTTTCTTTCTTTCCAATTTGTATCCCATTTATATCTTTCTCCTGTTTTATTTCTTGGGCTAGAACCTCAGCATCAATGTTGAAGAGCAGTAGTAACAGTGGATACCCCAGTCTTGTCCCTGATTCTAGTGGGACTCCTTGAGTCTTTGACCATTGAGTATGTTCTGGGTATTGGTTGTTTAGTATATAGCCTTTATTATTCCCAGGTATAAGCCCTCCAGGCTCAGTCTCTCTAGCATTTTGATCATGAAATGTTGTTGAATTTTGTCAAAGGCCTTCTCTGTATCAATTGAAATGATCATGTGGTTTCTCTGTTAAAGTTTATGTGGTGAATTATGTTAATCAATTTCAATATGTTGAACCATCCCTGAATCCCTGAGATGAGGCATATTTTCTTGATGTGAATAATGTGTTTTTAATTAGTATCTTTATTATGAATATTGTATACATTATATGAGCAAATCTTGTGATGGTGCCCCCATTTCCCTCCTCTCTGTCCCTTACCCACTGGAGTCGCTCCTTGGTGCACATACTAGATCTGTCCATAGGGTAGGGGTTTATGAACTGCACTATAGGTAACCAGTTTTTTTTCCTTCCCCTCTGTGAGTTGTTGCTGAGGGGTGGGGGGCATATTCTTCCTCACCATGGCTTTTACATTCTTTCTGCCCCCTCTTTTGTTCAGTTCTCTGAGTCATGGTTGTTGAGTCTTAAGTCTGCTTTATTATTGAAATCTTAAGTGTCTCTGGACTTCAGTTTTGGCTTGTGTTTAGGTATAATTGGTGTCTGTCTCCATTGACCTTTCATGGGATTTTGGACTTCCTGTGGTGATTGGTCTTCTGTTCAACTCATCCCTTGCTCATAGGTTTCATTTGGGCCCTGTGTGATAGGCCAGGGGAGGTTCATCTCCTGCCAGGATGTCAGCCATCATCCCATGTCTTCTTAGTGGAATTGGGTTGTCTACGGCTCTCTCACTGCCTTCTGAAAAATACAAACATAATATCCATCTGTGCGATAAGTATGGGTTAAATGAGACAAACATTGCTATTTTGGTTAGCTCTTAATGGGTGTAGCTTTTCTGTAGTTCTCTGGTGGTAGAAATTGCTCCTAGGAGCCCATGTTCTTGGTCCCCATAGGATCCCAGTTCCACTTAATGGTTCCTTGTCACTTAGCAGATCTCTTAGCCAATCAGTAAGCTGGTGATTACCCTCCTAGGTTTAGTGCCAAGAATGTACAGATGAGCACTTTTGACTTGCCTGTCTCATCCATATAGCAGTGTCTTCAGCATTCTTGTGACAACTGTCTCTATTGTATATCAGTGGTCTCTCCTTTCTCCAAATATCATTGACCAGTTTCCCCTGGAAGATCATGTAACATATTCCAGCCCCACACATGATACCATCTGGGAGCTGATTGCAATTCTATATCTAGAGGGATCTCCTGGTGATATTTGAGGATATTCCATATTTTCTTCAGCAGTAGGGTATTACCTTAGGCCTGGGGCAGGTATTCAAGAGCTTTGACAGAAGTCTGTCTCGATTTGGTGACCTCATCAATGTCAAAATGAACCAATAACTGGGACAGGGAGTTGCAGGCCTGAGCAATTTATCTTTGGGTTAGGCTTCCTCCCATTCTATTCATGGACCCTCTTACTAGGTAGTGCCCATAGCTTCCTCAGGAACTTACTTTATGAACATTAGGATTTTATGATGTCAATTAATTATTAGTTTATTTTATGAATCCCCCCCACCTTGCCATCCCCCAAAATGCTTTTCATCCCCTTTAACAGTCTCTCAAGTCACTGAAAGTTTTCTTAATGTTCAGGCTTAACCTGTTTAGGTACCAAATATGAGGGAGAATATGTGGCACTTGATTCTCTGTTCTTGTCTGAGGCCACAAAGAATGATCTGCTCCAAGTCCATCTACTTTTCTTTAAATTTCTTTATGCCATTGTATCTTTCAGCTGCATAGAATTCCATAGTGTATATGTACCACAACTTTGATATCCATTCATCCAGTGATGGGCATTTGTGTTGATTACAATTCTTTGCTATTATGAATTGAACTGCTGTTAACATGATTAAGCAAATAGCTCTGTGCTTCAGGGAGGAATCTTGTGGGTAGATGCTTAGTAGAGGGATAACTATGTCTGTTGGTAGCTCTATACAGGTGCCTCCATACTGCTTTCCATAGTGGTTTTACAAGTTTACAGTCCCACCTGCAGTGAATGAAGGTTCCTTTTTCCTCAGCAGCATCTATTGTTGCTGGATTTTTATTAGTAGTATCATTAGTATTATTATTGTCATTCTGACTGCAATGACATGGAATCTCAATACTGTTTTGATTTGCATTTCTTTGATCTTGACATTGAACATTTTCTTTAATTAAAGTAGGCCATTTGTATTTCCTTTTCTGAGAATTCCCTGTTGAGTTCACTGCCCAATTTTGTGACAGGGCTATTTAATTTTTTTATTATTTAATTTTCTGAGTTCTTTGTAGGTTTTAAATATTAGTCTTTGTCCATGGAATAACTGGCATAGATTGTCTCCCATTCTGATGGTGGTATATTGGCTTTGAGTATGTATGTTTGTCTGTACGGAAGCCTTTTAGCTGGATCAGATCCCATTGGTTGAGTGATTATTGTACTTCCTGAGCTACTGGAGGTTTTTTCAGGAAGTGTTTGCCTTCTCTTGTCTCATGTAGAGTTCCTCATATTTTTTCTACTAGGATATTCAGAGTTTAAGATTTTATGGTGAGGTTTTTTTTTACCTATTTAGAGTTGAGTTTTGTGCATGGTGAGAGGAGTGGATCTATATGTTTAGCCAGTTTGTCCAACACCATTTGTTGAAGATGCTATGTTTTTGCCAGTTAATGTAGTTGGTACCTTTGTCAAATATGAAAAAAACTATAGTTGCTTGAGCTTAGGGCATGGTCTTCAATTCTGTTCCTTTGTCTGTCTGTTTTTATGCCAGTACCATGCTGTTTTTGTTACTATGGCTTTGTAGTAAATCTTTAGATTGGGTATGGTGATACCTCTTGAGGAGCTTCTTTTACTCAGGATAGTTTTGGATACCTGAGGCCTTTTCCCCTTCCAAATAAATTTGGAGACTATATTCTTCTATGTCTGTAAACAATGAAGCTGGTATTCTTATTGGAATTGTATTGAATCTATATATAGCTTTTGGAAGTATTGCCATCTTCACAATATTAATTCTATCAATCCAGGAGCATGGAAGACTTTCCATCTTTTTACATCTTCCTTGATTTCTGTTTTTTGAGTGTTTTATGTTGTCATTTATAAATCTTTCACATCCTTGTTTATCATGGTTCCAAGTTATTCAATTTTTTAAGCTATTGAAAGCAGAACTGTTTTGCTGATTTCTTTTTCCATATGCCTGTTGTTTGCATACAGGAAGGCTACTGATTTTTGTGTGTTAATTTTGTATCCTGCCACTTTGCTAAAGGAGCTTATCAGCTTCAACAGTTTAATGGTACTATCCTTTGGGTCTGTTATGTACAGAATCATGTCATCCACAAAACGGGATAGTTTCACTTCTTCCTTTCCAATTTCAATGTCTTTTATGTCTTTTCCTGTCTTATTGCTTGGGCTAGGACTTCAGGCACTATGTTGAAGAAAAATGGTGTTCAGAATATTTGCATCTAAATTCATCGGGAATATAGGTCTATAGTTTCCCTTTTAGGTTGTATCTCTGGTTTAGGTATTAGGGCGATGCAAGCTTCATATATGCTTTAAGCAAAAAATTATTTTGCATCCTTTTACATTGAGAAGGTGTCTATCATTCGTGGTGAAATGAGTTTCTTGAAGGCGGCAGATAGAAGGGTCCATTTTGCTAATCCATGCTACTAACTTGTGTCTCTTGATGGGAGAGTTAAGACTATATTTAATGTTATGACTCCAAGGTTAGATATAATCCCTATCATTTTATAGGATTTATGGTGATTGATGGCCACTCCATTATTATGTAGCCTCTTATTTTGTTTAACATGCACATGATCTAGTGGGGTCTTGAGGTTGGTTGTTCAACTTTTCTGTGTGGAATATTTCTTGGATTATTATCTGTAGGTTTGACTTTGTGTTCATATAATTGTACAGTGGGTTTTTGTCCTGGAAAATGTTTCTTTCTCTATCTAGTATGAGGGATACTTTCACTGGGTATAATAGTTTAGGTCGAAGCCAAAGATTTTTAGACTTTGAAGTACTCCATTCCAATTCTTTTTGACTTTCATGGTTTTCAATGAAAAATCTGTGGTAACTCTGATGATATTTCCCTTATATGTAATTAGTTATTTCTCTCTTGCTTCTTTTAGCTCTCTCTCTTTACTTTCTTAGTTTAGCATTTTAACTAAACTATATCTTGGAGAGTTCCTTCTTTGGTTGTGTCTATTTGGAGATCTGAGGGACTCTATCTTGAGTGGCCTCTCTCTTGCAATAATGGAAAATTTTTCATTGATAATTTTGTTGAATATATTCTCCATGCCTTTGACCTGGATTTCTTCCCTTTCTGGTATCCTCACCATCCATATATTTGGTCATGTTAGGGTGTTTTCCTCATATTCTGTTAGCATGATTTTTTTTAATTTATCAAAGTTTTTAGAATCCTAATGTTTTTCTCCTCTCTTGTCTTCCATGTCTGAAGGTCTGTCCTGTGGCAATGAGGAATTCTAGAGAGTTCTTTAATATATCTGTGTGGGTTTTGTTTTCTGTTTCATTTTTCTGCATCTTCACTATCTCTGTGCTGAGTTCTAGTTTCAAGTTGAGGTTTGATTTTCTTATTGCTTCCTGAAAATCATTCTTGCATTTGATCGTGTCTTCATTCATTTTAGTCAGCTGGTGATTAAAATCCTCTAGTTATTGGCTTAACATAAGTTCATTAATTGCTCTTTTGAGGTTCTGCTAATTTCAATCAATTAAATTAAGACTGGTAACAAAGGTTGTGAATATTGTGTGCTGTACGGTGTGACTGTGTTCCACTTCATTTATGTGTTTTGTGACTCTTTCCAGCTCAGTCATTATCTTGGTCAAAGTCTCCTTGCAATTATGACGTAAGCTTATTGTGCTCTCATCTTAGGGTTGAATCTCTGAGCCTCCTCTCTGTTCTCATCAGTGACATCAATTGTGGGACTAGGCACAGTGTAGAATCTCTTTTTGTTGTTAGTTTTGCATTGGGATCTACACATTTTGGAATTAAAGTCTAATGTTCTTAAGGAGGAAGCAAGTATTGGCCCTTGAAGGTTCTTCAGTGAGTGTCCTGTTTGGATTTGAACTGGATTAGAGTGGGGTGGCATTGTATCCACTGATGTTCAGTTTGCATAGGTTACAGTGGCACCTGCAGATCTGGGCTGGTGCTGGTATGAAAGTTTCTTTGGAGGTCAGAAATCTCCTCTGGCAATAATCACTGCTGTGCCTTGCCTCTCAGGATCAGGGGTTTCCAGAGCAGTAATAGCTGTCCCTCATCCGCTTGTTTCCCAGCACAGGACCCAAATACACAAGGCCCCTCAATAGTCCAGGGTGCATAGGCCCCACACACGCTGAAACTACTAGAGCAACACAGGTCGCAAACACACTATCTTTTCACTGGAACCAAACATGCTGGTGCCCAGAAAAAAAGGCTCCAAACACCTTGCCCCTCACCAGTGCAGCATGTACAGCCCCCTAAACACTCTGGCACCTGATAAGCATAGATGCCAAATTTTGGAGGCAACCAGAGTAGGAACAAGGGATTGTTGCAGTGGACAGAAGTGAGGTTTGGAGCCAATCTGTGGAAGTGCTAGGGATGGACTGTAGGTTTTCTGGAACTACCTACCCTCAGATAGCTATTCATCGACTGGTATTCCTGCCCTCAGGGAGCACACTTCCCCAGCTTCTCCCTGCCCTCTGAGATCACACTTCCCCTGTAGAAGGCTCCCTTCCATCAGCAAGGTGGCTTCCCTGGGGAATTCTCTCTACTGAGAGCTGGGCTCCCTATCAAAAACTGAGTGTATATTCATACACTCAGAAATCTGGCTTCCTGGTATAAGACCTCCTACACTCAGAGAGCTTGGTTTTCAGAAGAAGGCTACCTACCCTCCAGAGCTGAGCTGGCTTCCTGGTGGAAGGTTCCCTGCCATCAGCATGCTGGGTTCCCTGGAGCACATTGCCAGTATATTCCTAAGTGAATGAATTTCATAAATACTGGTATCTCTTTGCTCCAGAAAAACACACTTTGCAAATCTCAGTATGCAGTGGCAATTTCACACATGGTCACATGACCATGACCTTTGGTGTCTGTCAGTGGTGGATATGCAACTGCTGCAGAGGTATTTTATCTGCTCATCATCTTACATCATCTAATCGAAGGATTGTAGTATAAAGGAGAATTTAGAACAGAGGAGGTATCTTCTGTTCTAAATTACTTACAGGCTCTTATAAGTCAGGAGTTGGACCTCATGATGATAAAAGATTTTATATCATAAAATTTACAGTTTTATATCATAAATAAAGACTGTAATTTATGTATTCATTTAGAAATTGAAAATTCATCATATGAAGCAAGTGGATGTTTATTTCATTATTATTCTATATTTTGAACTTAAGTTAGTGGGTGAGAATTACAGAGAGGATCTAGCTTAAACATTTTTTTCTTAGAAGTACCTATTTAGGCAGAAACTAGTTTCCCATAAATTTTCTTAAAAAGTTAATCCATCAACAAAATGGAAAAAATATTTCTTTGAGGTGAGTACAGAAGACACCTAATTCCCATTTACAAAAAATATTATTCCTCTCTTTATTTACAGCCTGTTGGTGAATTCTGGCTCCCAAAATTTCTAAGTGCTTAAATAAAATTTTTATGTTTTGTTAACTCATTTTTCTTATCTAAAATCGGGGAGTTTACCCAACATGAAATTGTGAGACATAAATGAGATAAAGAATGCAAAACAACTGGGACAAGCATTTAACAATCAAATATTATAAATATTAGCTAATATCATTCTCAACAATTTGTTTACTAATACCTCAAATTCAATAAAACAAAGGAAATTGTCAACAGATGGAAGACACAGCCTACAGAATAGGAGAAAATATTTGCTACATCTGACAGAGGATTTGTATATAGACTCTGCAAAGAACTATAAAATTAAACATTAAGAAAATGAACAACCTAATTTTTTTAAAAAATGTGGAACATGAAACTAAACAGTTTTCAAAACACGAAATAAAAATGGTTTTAAAAATTGTTCAAAATAAAATGCAAATTAAAGGAAGTTTGAGATTCCATCTCACTTCAGCAAAAATGGCTATAACAAAATATATATATATATATATATATATATATATATATATGTATATATATATGTATATACACATATATAAATGATAACAAATACTGGAGAAGATGTGAGGTAAAAGGACCCTTATTCACTGTGGATGCGATGTAAACCTTAGTATACATTACGAGAGTCAGTGTGGAGCCTCCTCACAAAGTAATAAATAGTACTACTTTATGGCCACCTCTGTGCTATATGCAAAGAATTCTATATCCTAGTACAGAGATACTTACACATCCATGTTCACAATAGGTAGGATATAAAACCAGCCTAGATGTTCAACTAAGGAAATCACACACACACACACACACACACACACACACAC